>JAOPHQ010000740.1:0-25294 GCA_030340625.1 Merluccius polli
AAAAACTTCAGGGTGATAGAGGATATGTCAACAGTTGTTAATAATATACTGGAATGCATAACAATTGAAATGTGCAAAGAAAATAAGAAAAATGTAATCATTAGCTGTATATATCGGACACCAGGTTCTAGTGTTGAACTGTTCACAGACTGGATGGAGGAGGTGTTTACGAAAATTAGTCACAAAACAATTTTCATCTGTGGAGACTTCAATATAGACTTGCTTAACCCAAATAAACACAAAATGACTGATGATTTTGTCAACACATTATACAGCATGAATCTGTATCCAAAAATCACCAGACCCACCAGAATAACTTCTCACTGCGCCACTCTAATTGACAATATATTCATAAACGACATTATAAATAGCACAATAAGTGGGTTATTAGTCAGTGACATCAGTGACCATTTGCCAGTTTTTATGGTTTATGATAATAGCTATAAAACTGCTCAACCTGCCAAACAGACAGAATACAGAAGATTGAGAACAGAAGAATCAATAAGTGAATTTAAAAATGATGTAATGACACAGAACTGGGATATTATACTTAATGAAAATAACATCAATTGTGCATATGACGAATTCTTAAAAATATTTAAAAGACTGTACGATAAATACTGTCCTGTAAAAATAAGTAATAGGAAACCAAAATATAAAGATCATCCCTGGATCACGAAGGGATTACAAAATGAGTGTAAAAAGAAAAATACATTTTATAGAGAATTCATAAAACAGAGAACTAAAGAGTCAGAAAATAAATATAAAACATATAAAAATAAATTGACTACTATTATAAGATCTGCTAGGAAAGACTACTATAATAAAATATTAGATGAGAACAAGAATAATATTAAAAAAATATGGAATATACTGAATATGGTAATAAAAAAGGGTTCTAGTCAAGCAAATTATCCTAAATATTTTTTTGTTAATAACACAGAAAAGTTTAATATGAATGAGGTGGTTAACAGTTTTAATGAATTCTTTGTAAATATTGGTCCTTCGCTGGCTGAAAAAATTCGTGATCCAGCGGTATCTGATGTGCAGTCAGAATGATAATTTAATTGATAGAAATTTGAGCTCAATGTTCCTCACAGCAGTGGATGAAAAATAAATTATAGATATTGTTGGAAACTGTACTGATAAGAAATCTACTGACTGTGAGGACATTGATATGGTTGTTGTGAAAAGGGTAATTCAGGAGATTGCTAAACCATTATCATACATTTGTAATTTATCATTTCAAACTGGTACATTCCAAAATGAAAATAGCAAAAGTCATTCCTCTGTTTAAATCTGGGAACAAACACCACTTCACAAACTACAGGCCTGTCTCATTACTCCCACAATTCTCTAAAATACTGGAAAAACTTTTCAATAATAGACTGGACAAATTCATAGATAAACACAAATTACTTACTGAAAGTCAATATGGATTCAGACCAAACAGAGCAACATCAATGGCAATAATAGAATCAGTAGAAGAGATCTCTAATTCAATTGACCAAAAACAGTATACAGTTGGAATATTCATTGACCTAAAAAAAGCGTTTGACACAATAAACCATGACATTTTACTCAGTAAACTAGAACGGTATGGTATCAGGGGTAATGTGCTCGACTGGGTGAGGGGTTATCTGAACAACAGGAAACAGTTTGTGAAGTTGGGTGAGTATTGTTCTACATGTTTGGACATTACTTGTGGCGTACCCCAGGGGTCAGTGTTGGGCCCTAAATTATTTATTTTATATATTAATGACCTATGCAGAGTATCAAACATTTTAAAATTGGTTTTATTTGCAGATGACACTAACATTTTTGCTTCTGGCAGCAATTTGCATTTCTTACTTCAGGAGATTAATACAGAATTAAAACATTTAAAAGTATGGTTTGATAGAAATAAATTGTCATTAAATTTGAGCAAAACAAGAATAATGATCTTTGGGAACTGTAGTTCCAATACACAACCACAGATACAGTTGGATGGGGTTAGTATTGATAAAGTTAATGAAATAAAAGTTTTGGGGGTGAAAATAGATGAACAAATCAGCTGGAAATCACATATTAAGCATGTAAAAAACAAAATGTCACGAAGCATCGCTGTATTAAATAAAGCAAAACTGGTTCTGAATCACAAAACACTCCGCATTCTATACTGTTCACTAGTTCTCCCATATTTAACTTATTGTGCTGAGGTTTGGGGCAATAATTATATAAGTACAATACACCCACTAATCATTCTACAAAAAAAAAGCAATACGAATTATTCATAGGGCAGGATATAAGGATCACACTAATTCATTATTCCTTCAGTCAAAATTACTTAACCTTTGTGTCGTGTTCGTTTCTCCCCCCTTACTTTGGTGCTCCCGGTCAAATTTGACCGGCCTGTTTTAACTGCCCTTACATTAACACAAAAACCGCTGATCATCACCAAATTTTATTTAACTCCCTTTTAACCTGTAAACAATGTCTCAGACTACTGGTTTACATGAATAACTGCAGTGAATAGACACAGAAATTGAAAGTTGTATTCCAAAATTAACATTTATTGTAAAAAAAAAACAACGAAAAATCAAAACAGACCAAATTCACAGAACATCAGAACATCAACATGAACACATCGTGTGTGTGTGTGTTCACACACAGGAGTGGCATTTTGCAATCAGGTCGCAGTGTGCCTTGCAAACGTAGGCATCACATTTGAAACATGTAAGACTTGTCTTATTGTCTCTAGGGGCACAGAGCTCGCATCTCTTCCGTTTCTGCCCCTGTTTTGGGGGGAGAGCGGCCAGGGCAGTGGAGGTCGTGTAGCTCTGTTATCAAATCTGATAACTCTTGAGAGGACATGAAACTGTTGCAGGGACATAGTTGACCGGAATATAGGCCTCCCTGACTCTGCATCCCACAGACTTTTTGTAGCCTCATTGTTGGACCGATGTACTCCTGCTAGAATCAACAGACCCATGTAGGCTTGGAGGTCTACCTGGTCCAATGCCTTCCATGTGTCCGCAAACACACGCCCCCCTTCCAGGTTTGTCAACGCCAGTATAATGTCCACAATGGACTCTGGTAAAAAGAGTTGGAAGCTGGACTTGGTCATCCACACAAGATGTTGCATACTGTGTTGGCCCTGGCATCATCCTAATGATATTTTCCCCTCTTGCTCTGCCTCCTCTGTCCTGGGGGGATGAATACCAGAGCAAGTTGCCATCCTTGGACTGGAATGTCACCTCAGGTGTGTCTTCCCCAGGGGCCCCCTCCTCAGGTGCCTCTTCCTCAGGGGCCTCTTCCATGCCATCTGTTGACTGTTCGGTCTCATGATGGTCTGGATCAAAATCAGGATCATTGTCTTCTATTTCTGAGACATCCTCCTCTATTTCTGGTTCAACTTCAATCCCCTCTTCATCAGTTTGAAAAAAAAGGTCAAGAGCCTCTCTGACAGAAAATCGTCTGATCCGACTCATTGTGTTCAGAGTAAAATAAGAGCAATGCACAAGCAAGCTGTACATAGGGGATCTGTGAGAAGATATCATACATTTTGTATCGAAAGTGTGGTTCACGTGAGGGGATGGGCACATAAGCCCGGGAAAGAGCCGGTTCCCATAACAAACACCCAGGGCCGAATTAAGAAGGCCTGGGGCCCCTAGGCTGATGGACGATGTAGGCCCCCCCCCCCCCCCCTCCACCTTGAAGGACCGAACGCCCAAATTTTTTTTGTTGAGCGGGGGGGGGGGGGGGGGGGGGGGGGGGGGGGTGCTAGCGGAGATTTTTGTTGAGCGGGGGGGGGGGGGGGGGCGAGCGGTTCGAGGCGCTGGCGGATCGCAGCGCTAGCAGATCGCGGGGCTAGCGGAGGAATCGGGGGCCCCCTGGCAGGTGGGGCCCGTAGGCTGCAGCCATATCTAGCCTGTGCGTTAGTCCGGCCCTGCAAACACCTAATGGGTAACTTTGAAATGTGGAACCGGTGTTATACGTTTAGTCTGGAACGTGTGGTTCACGTGGGGGGATGGACACATAAGCACGGGAAAGAGAGGACAACTAATTGTTCAGTCTGAAAGTGGTTCACATGGGGTGGAGTGTGTGTGTGCGTGTGTGTGTGTGCATGTGCATGTAGGTGTGTGTGTGTGTGCATGAAAGTGTGTGTGTGTGCGTGTAGGTGTGTGTGTGCGTGTAGGTGTGTGTGTGTGCGTGTGGTGGTGGTGGTGGATTTGTGGTTGTGTACTATCTGATGGATGAACACAATCTAGGGTCACCCATTCATTTCCTATGGCGGTCATTTTTGACCGGGAACACCACAGGTGTTACAAAGTTGACTAAACAAATCAAAATTCAATGAAAGTAGTGATCAGCAATTGTATATGTTCAAATGCCTAGTGTGGAGGATATCATAAGCCCTCGAGACAAATAAATGTAAAACACAATATTTATGATTGATCGAAATGGAAATCGGTCAGATTTGACCAGAACACGACCAGATCTTGTTGAATTACAGTCAGTGCAAATATTATTCAAAGCAAAGAACAATTTATTACCGATAAATATACAAAAATTATTTATTAAAAGGGAGGGGGGTTATAAATTAAGGGGACAATATAATTTCAAAACGCTAAACATTCGCACAATAAGAAGGAGCTTTTGTGTTCCCATCTGTGGAGTAAAACTGTGGAACAGTTTGAGTGTGGAGTTGAAAGAATGTACAAACATAAACCAGTTTAAAAAGAGGTATAAAGAGATGATTTTCAACAGATACAGGAATGAAGGTGCTTGAGGTGCCATAGGTTACGGTTTGTTTATTTATTTATTTCATTTATTTATTGATTTTCAATTTATTGACTATTCCGTCTTCTTTTTTGTTTATGACTATGTATTGTGTGTGTGGATACAGATGAATATATGTATGTGTTTATATGTATATATATATATATATATATATATATATATAAATATATATATATATATATATATATATATATATATATATATGTATGTGTCTATATGTATATATATGTATGTGTCTATATGTATATATACAGTATATGTATGTCTCTATATGTATATATATGTATGTGTCTATATGTATGTATGTGTGTGTATATATGTATGTATGTATGTGTCTATATGTATATATATATATATATATATATATATATATATATATGTGTATGTGTATGTATGTGTCTATGGGTATGTATGTGTCTATGTGTATGTATCTATACATGGGTGTAGGTGACTATACCTGTATGTGTCCAATGGGTATGTGTATATATGTATTTAGGTATGGGTATATGAATGTATGAATGTGT
This sequence comes from Merluccius polli, assembly GCA_030340625.1. Classification (NCBI taxonomy): domain Eukaryota; kingdom Metazoa; phylum Chordata; class Actinopteri; order Gadiformes; family Merlucciidae; genus Merluccius; species Merluccius polli. The sequence goes on from JAOPHQ010000740.1 coordinate 5,307, forward strand.
GTATATATATGTATGTGTCTATGTGTATGTGTTGATATGTATATATGTATGTGTCTATAATATAATATCGGAACTAGTCCAAACAAGGATGTATGGATAAGGAAGTCTCATGATAAGACAATGTGATTGATTTATGGGCGAGGGGTGGGATTAGATAAGTTTTACTTCTTCCCACTCCTTTCCGGATATGTAGCATTTATTCATTGTAATTTTTCCTATGTTTTTCCTTCTTCTTCTTTTTTGTTTTTTTACATATTCGGAATAAAGAACAAACAAACAAACAAACAAACAAACACAGCACAGGCTATTTTGTTTGTTTTAATTGAAGTATCTTGTGACTTACATTTTATCAGACTAATAAATTGGTTAAAATGTTTAAGAATGTAACAAAGCAGGCTGGATTTGCTGCTTATTATCATAGCGCGTTGTAACAAGAAACCTGTTTGACAGCCTAGTCTCAGTTTAAGCTATATATAGAAAAACACATGTGAGCTTATCTGACTTATCTAAAAACTTTCAACAACAATGAAAGTGAAAAGCGAGGCGACACCCTGATTTTACAGCTACCCATTAGGCCCACCCCTTCTTGCTCACAACCACCCCTCCCTCTCCTGCTTCAGGGTTTCTGGACCTGTCCCTCCTGTCTTTGGTTCTGCAGCACGTTTTAACCGACCCCATAAGCCTATCCAAGCTCTGATCCAGGCCTTTAGCCCCGCCCAGCTTCTTCTCCACCTCTTACTGGGAGTTGAGATGAAGATGGCCCATGTTGGCTGTCAGCTGAGCCTCAGGCCCCCCAGTGTTCCTGCTGGCCCCAGGGGCTGACTGGAGGCGCTGATAGGGGCGCACTGCTTCCAGGAGGCTCCTGTACAGAGTATTTAAGTTTGGGCTGTTCACCTCCGGTTTCCCCTCCTGGAGCCGCTTCAGCCGCCGGTGTGCCAGCCTGCCCTGGTACAACCTGGACAAACCCGTCTGGGATTAATAAAGTAGTCTTCTCTTAAAATTACATTCTGTTGACACAACTCACAACTCATACGTTAGTATCTGTATATCTCACCTCTGTTACAATATCACAATCTTGTGATGTTATTCAGTTATTTATTGTTATTTATCACTGTCTCCTCAGCAGCTTTTGTGAGGGTGTGACTATGGAAACAGAACAGGGCTGGCTAGGTGATGGTTTATTGGCTAGGTGATGGTGTAACTATGGAAACAGTACTGGCTAGTGACGGTGCTACTATGGAAACAGTACTGGCTGGATGATGATGTCATGGAAACAGTACTGGCTAGGTGATGGCGTAACTATGGAAACAGTACTGGCTGGGTGTCTCACCAGGCAAAGTGGGGTTTGGGGAGGGGCATGCAGAGCAGCAGGTTGAGCTCAGAGGCGTTCTTCAGGCAGGTCTGCCATTGGTTGAAGCTGTGAGCCACATTAGAATCCACCAGCTGAGGGGTATGGTTGGTATACCCCTGCCAGCCTACACACGCACAGACACGCACACAATCACACACACACACACATACACATACATACACACACACACACACGCACGGAGTGATTAATGGGGTGAGTGAGTGGGTGAGTAAGTGAGTGACTTTACTTGAGTTACCACAAGTGCCACCTACCTGTGTCAGATCCTTCCCGTCTGTTCAGTTCTCCTTGGACCATGACCATCAGCAGAGCTTTGAGGAGCATCAGGTCCGGCTCAGGGCTGGCCATCCTCAGCCAGTAGCAGGTCGCAGCCACTGGGAGGCGCAGGGGAGCCGGAACTCCCTTCAGTGTCTCTTCCTTCACACCCAGCGTCTCCAGACACACCTGCAGCCGCACAGCCGGGTCTGCCTGTGAAGTGGGAACAACAAAACATATGTTCATTTAAAGGTGAACGGAAAACACCACTTGTAGATTGTTTGCCTTAGATGACTCCATCTATAGGTTAAACACATGATGTGCATGCAGACTTACCTATAGGCCTACTATTGAAAAAAATAAAGTTACCAAAAGGCCCAACCGTTAGCCTAGTCCTAACTAGACCTTCGTACTCATTTCATTCATACTAAAGTACTGAAGTGAAATGAAAATTGAGCGGAAGTACGGAGGTAAGAGATATCTACAATTTGATTCTGACTTACCAAAAGGCCCAACCGTTACTTGGAGCCAGAAATATAACAAGGTCACATTTATAGATGCTCCCCCTCCCCTCACAGAGATTCTTGCACGTACACAGATGTACCAAAATGCCCAGGGGAGTAGCTACATAAGACGCTACTCTCTTGGGACTAGGTGCCATGTTAATCAGCGTGCTTGGTGATGTCACGCGGCCCAAACCTCGCACATCTTAGGCGGGGGAGGCCCGGTCAAAATGGGCACTGCGACTCAGCCTCCCCACGAAAGACGGGGGAAGCCAATTAAATATGCCCTGCTATCTAACTTCAAACTAGAACTTGCCCTTTTTTTTGACGAAAGAGTATCCATGCACCCGCTCGTGATGTCATCCCCATTTACTGAACCTGTCCTTTATATGGCAAGCCGTTTTAACATTTATTAGCTAGACTGGATATGTGTTGCAGATATCTGCAATTCAGTTTCGCCTAGTCAAAAAGAACATTTCGGATATCCGCAACTACATTCCTCCTATCCACAATTGTCATTTCAGATATCCACAAAGACATTCCTCCTAGGAGAAATTACGTCATTTTTGCCATTCATGTCTATGGGGTTTCTCATTACAGATATCTACAATTCAGTTGCGGATATCCACTATGTGAATTACGGATATCTGCAACTGAATTGTAGATATCTGTAATTCCAGTTCGAGATATCTACAATTTGATTCTGACTTACCAAAAGGCCCAACCGTTACTTGGAGCCAGAAATATAACAAGGTCACATTTATAGATGCTCCCCCTCCCCTCACAGAGATTCTTGCACGTACACAGATGTACCAAAATGCCCAGGGGAGTAGCTAGATAAGACGCTACTCTCTTGGGACTAGGTGCCATGTTAATCAGCGTGCTTGGTGATGTCACGCGGCCCAAACCTCGCACATCTTAGGCGGGGGAGGCCCGGTCAAAATGGGCACTGCGACTCAGCCTTCCCACGAAAGACGGGGGAAGCCAATTATGCCCTGCTATCTAACTTCAAACTAGAACTTGCCCTTTTTTTTGACGAAAGAGTATCCATGTACCCGCTCGTGATGTCATCCCCATTTACTGAACCTGTCCTTTATATGGCAAGCCGTTTTAACATTTATTAGCTAGACTGGATATGTGTTGCAGATATCTGCAATTCAGTTTCGCCTAGTCAAAAAGAACATTTCGGATATCCGCAACTACATTCCTCCTATCCACAATTGTCATTTCAGATATCCACAAAGACATTCCTCCTAGGAGAAATTACGTCATTTTTGCCATTCATGTCTATGGGGTTTCTCATTACAGATATCTACAATTCAGTTGCGGATATCCACTATGTGAATTACGGATATCTGCAACTGAATTGTAGATATCTGTAATTCCAGTTCGAGATATCTACAATTTGATTCTGACTAGTCATAATTCCAGTTCAAGATATCTTTTAATTCACCTCAATTCAAGATATCTACATGTCCCTTTTCAGATATCTTAAATTAAGTTTTGACTAGGCGAAATTAAGTTGTAGATATCTCTAACTGGAGTTAGGGATAGTCAAAATGAAGTTGTAGATATCTAAAACTGGAGTTAGGGATAGTCATAATTTAATTGTAGATATCTGTTATCAAGTTATATATATCTTGAAATGAATTTTGATTAGAGATATCTACAATTGTAGATATCTGTAACTTTCATTCCGCCTAGTCAAAATGTAATGACAGATATCTTGAATTAGAGTTTTGACTAGGCGAAATGACGTTTCAGATATCTGTAATGACAAATTATAGGACCGCCTCCCACTTTAGGCGGGAGAGGAGCAGGTCGTTGTCGTTCTAATCATCATTCACACACAATTCACCTGTGTTCACTGATTACATCGGTCCATGGATTAGCATATATTAGCACCATGTCAGAGCAGCCGGAGGTCGGGCTTTTTAACCGTCTTTCTAACGCTGCAGCCCGTGCCGGCAGGAGCTGGCGGCAAGGAGAAATTACGTATTTCTGGATATCTAAAACGTCATGCCCAATAATTCGCACTCAAATGACATTTGAGATATCTTTAACTTTCATTCTGCCTAGTCAAAACTGAATTACAGATATCTGCAATTGTCATTTAAGATGTGTGACGAGTTGAATGTCGGTTTCCGTGACGTCATTGCAGATATCTGTAATTCAGGTTCGCCTAGTCAAAACTGAATTACAGATATCTTTATCTGTCGTTTCGACTAGTCACAATTACATTACAGATATCTTGAATGAAAATTCCAACTATTCAAAATGTAATTACGACTAGTCAGAAAGAAGTTGTTGATATCTACAATGTTAATTCCGGATAGAGATGTATAAGATATCCACGGACCTGAGACTCAGGGCTCACAATCAGCAGAACTTCTCAGGAGGCGAAGCTCTTTGTGACACCAGCGCTGTATTGGTTATTATATGCATTTACTCGTTGACTTTTGATTAAGTTTGGTTAAGAATAAATCTATTCAGTTTAATTCAGTTTATATCTCTTTATTTTCTCCTCATTTTTGATCTGATACCTTATAGGGTCCGCTCCGTTGTTAGCTTAGAATAGGCCTAAGATTTTTCTCCCTTCAATACCCTCTCACTTTGAGAGTTTAAATTGGCTCAAGGTGGAAGACTGAACCTGGTTAAGATGTGCTTACTTCATAGGTGTCCGAGATACACATGCCTAATTACTTGAGAGTGCCACATATTTATCCACTATTATCCATTTTTTAATCCATCTATTATCTATTATCCATCTATTATTCATCTTTTATCCATCTGTTATCTATTATCTATCTATTATTAATCTATTATTCATCTATCATCCAGCTATTATCTATTATCCATCTATTACTAATCCATTCTTCATCTATCCTCCATCTATTATCCAGCTAAATAAGTCAGTAGACCTACCTGGGGCAGAGAGTCCAGCCTCAGCGTCTTAGCAGCTCCTTGGACAACCGGTTGCACCTCAATGCCGATAATGTCCTGACCGACCCGTTGCACCGCCATCACCCCGTCCCCCCCCTGGCCCAGCAGCAGCCCGTAGTACACCTGCCGGATGGGCTGCGAGGTGAGATTGGAGCTCTGTAGCTCGCTGCGCTGCACCTGGGTTCCATCACTCCGATTACGATGCTTCAGCACGTCCAGTATGTTGGACCCCAGGTCTCCTCTGACCATGCGCGCTTGTAACCAGTCGGGGACACCGGTCATCTCAGGGGGCAGCGACGGAGCGGTCCCCTCACTGAAGAACCCCCTCAGAGAGGAGCTGGGGAGCCGGTACTCCAGCATGGCCGTCCTCACCTCCGTGAGCGCCTGTTGACTCATGCCGGGGAGTGCCATCGCTGCTGTCAAGGTCTCTTCTGTCGTCTTGAAGCTTGTCAGCCAAATCAGGAGGCCCTCCAGTCCTGCGGTCCAGGACGTCTCCTCCTGTCTTCCCGCTGGAAGGAATTGTGCCCACCGCACTTCTCTGAGGTTGATGTAGTCGTTCCCGGCCAACGAGGCGAAGACGGGCAGGAGTTCGGGGGTGATGTTGAAGAAGGTACAGAATCTGGACGTGGTGTACAGCTTGCATGGGATGTAACTACTGCCACCACTCATCTGCACCTCGTCCCACCGGAAGTGATCAAGGTGCAGAATCCCTGCCGGAAGGTTGAAGATGAAGAAGTCGCTGTCTTTGGACAGCACCGGGCAGCGCCACTCGCTGGCCAGGGCAGCCAGCTCGCAGTCGGCCTCTGCGATGCAGTTGACCAGCGCCACATTCATGTCGCTCAGTGTCTGGTTGAACACCAACCTGCTGAGGATGGGAAGGATGCCGGTGCTCCTGCCTGTCAGAGCGGCGTCATGGGCCCTCTGGACCCTGTCTGTGGTTCGTTTGCTTGTAGCCAAGCTTCCATTCATCACCACGTAAGGTGTGATTCCACAGTCAGCCAGAGCCGTGAAGAAAGCCTGGACCTGGGTCTGGTACGCTTGGTACTCCCCGCCGTGGTTCTGGTCCAGGTTGGCCGTGAAGTACAGGTGGTAGGCCAGGTTCCTGCCGTCCACCACAAGGTTTGTGTCCTTGAAGGGGATGTCTTGGTAGATCTGGCTGTTATTCTGCAGCAGCGAAGTCAAGCCCTTCACCCCCATGGTGACTGGATTGGCTAAGTTCTAACTTTTCTCCCTAGGTTTTGCTCTCCAGACATCACTGGCAACTGGTCTCTTCTCTCTCACACACACACCCACACCCACACACACACACACACACACTCAGAGTGACTCCTCGGTTCTCTATAAGTTTCGTTTTCCTGACATCAAACAATGGCAAACATGACTAGCCTAGAAATCTAGACGCCCCTTATGGGGTCAGAATTGGCTGCCAGCCATTTTCAGTGCAGAGAGCCCCATACTGCCAAGCGTTTTACAGCATTTTGACTGATTTCCTAAGACCCACTTAACAGTGAGTTCTATGACTATGTAAACACCAAAACTATCAAAAGAAAGAGTAGACTCTCTTCTTTAATCAGGAACAAACCGTTTGTAGAACATACGTTGGTTTCACCAAAAACACCTGTTTTTGACCAAAAATGGAGAAAACAAGCTTTTTGTGAAAAGAAACTTTTTTTGCTTTAGTGACACCTTTAACATCTGAAAAGTGGTTTCCCTCCATAAAACAGCAAAAACAACATTGAGAAAGGTATTTTGATAGGACAATAATAATTTATTTGCAAATATATAACCAATATATAATATAAATATAAATATAAATTACTTTTTTTTCTTCAAAATGTCAGTTGTACAATTCTTTACAGGTATGTATTTCTGTATGTTGTCGCAGCTATATCAAATCCTGTGTGTGTGTGTGTGTGTATTTCTGTATGTTGTCGCAGCTATATGTGTGTGTGTGTGTGTGTGTGTGTGTGTGTGTGTGTGTGTATGCTTGTTTCCACCCCTACACAAAATAGTTCAGCTTAGTGTGGTAAACTGTAAAACACTCTCCTGCGTGCAAGGGGACACAACAGGACTGACACCACATTTTGGTCTCGCTGCGCACTCCTGCGAGCACTCGAGTCTACAGCGTCCACTCGCAGAGCAGAGTCTACAGCGTCCGCAGTCTACTGTGAAACAATTCACTCCAAAAAGGGTTATGGTTAGGGTTAGGGTTAGGGTTAGGGTTAGGGTTAGCGTAATCTATCACCGTGACCGGGTTATTATTGGAGTTAATGGACGCTGTAGACTCTGCTCGTCTCTTACCACCGCGATCGGGTTTATGAGAACCCAGATCGTTTCACACAGGGGACATTTTGCGTCAGTCAGACGTCTAGCGGCGTGACAAATCGTCGGTATATTACGAGTTGGGATTATCGTTGCAAACAACCGAGTCGATCGCGACACTGCGACACATACTCTGTTCGAGTGTTAGCTGTCTAAAGTTTCTCTTACGTTTCGCTGGCGCCATATTCACTTTCTTCACCCATTAGGCCTGATTTGTAGATATTACAGTCTGTTGATACATTTGTGCAGTTATACATTCGTCACATGACGAATAAATAACAGTATATGTATCAACAGGCTGTAATATCCACACATAGCCACAAGGGAACAGAAATAAATATATAAGTTGCATTAACTGCACCTGGCCACCAGATGGCAGCACACATAATACACTGGGGGCGGGCGCTCAACACTAGCCAATCAGAGCATATTATGCGTCATAGAGGCCACGCCTGCCCAGGTACTACCAAACCACACAAGCGGGGGGAAGGGAGAAACCCTACAGGCCACGTATCTTTTGGATATCTGGCTAAGGATAGCTCCACGCGTGTGAATTTTACAATTCCTCTCCATTTGCTTTATAGATAATAGACCTAAAGTTAAACAAATAAAGTGAGTTAAAAGCGATACTGTGTCGGCGGCCTTCTTCCTCAAAGAACACCACAACAATCCAACAAGCAAAACCATCTCTGCAATATGGCCAAAGTGTATGGGAGTTCACTCTTTGATATGGCTGTCTGTACTAAAAGCATACGGCTCCTTTAAATGCGTCTGCAAAATTGAATTGTACGTCATTTGCAACTTGAGCGACAAAAGCGAACAGAAATATTCGCAGCGAATCTTTATGAGCGACCAAAGCGTCTTTGCAGCTTTTTTTTTTACCGAAAAGTAATGCAAAATGCTGTGCTCTGGCCATGCTGAGGTACCCCTCGTGGGATTGCAGTCATGTGATTGGCTGAAAACTAAGGAGGCATCTGATTGGCTACAGAGAGTTCCTTGGTGAAAAAAAATGCATTTGTGAATCCAGCCGTGTCAGGGGAGTCTCAAAAATCCACATATAAATACAGACCAGTTCACACACAAATGCAAACAAGTTCACAAATGAAAAGCGTCTTGTAAATTCAAGTTTAACAGTTTGTATATAAATGTAACAACATTCAAATACATTTTTGATGAAAATTGCACACAAAAAATTAATTAATATATTTATGGATTTATATTACATTTATTTAAAACAAGACACATTTGTGTGTGGATCAGAAATGTGTTTGTGAAACTTATTTTTGTTTATTTATTTTACATTTATACATGCCGATATCCATTTGTGTGTGTATTGAAATGTATTTGTGAGAAGAGAGTAATTTATATATAAATCACAAAATACATTTGTGAATCCTTCTCTGTGCATTCATTATTAATGAGACTGTTCTGACCCCATATATTTGTCATATCTGTCAAAATCTTAAAGCCCGCCCATGGACCAATGGCTGGCTGCTAACACGAATCTGATGGCAAACAGAAGTAAATGTGCTAGACTGGTAAAAGCAATGCATTCACATTGGGTCAGAGATTTCTTTAGGTCAGACTACTGTGGGCCATACCACGTTTGTAGAAACTTCACACATCACAGGCTATTTTGTTTGTTTTAAGTGAAGTATCTTGTGACTTACATTTTATCAGACTAATAAATTGGTTAAAATGTTTAAGAATGTAACAAAGCAGGCTGGATTTGCTGCTTATTATCATAGCGCGTTGTAACAAGAAACCTGTTTGACAGCCTAGTCTCAGTTTAAGCTATATATAGAAAAAAACATGTGAGCTTATCTGACTTATCTAAGTCAGATCTTATCTAACTTAATGAAAAACTTTCAACAACAATGAAAGTGAAAAGCAAGGCGACACCCTGATTTTACAGCTACCCATTAGGCCCACCCCTTCTTGCTCACAACCACCCCTCCCTCTCCTGCTGCTCCGTTTCTGGACCTGTCCCTCCTGTCTTTGGTTCTGTAGCACGTTTTAACCGACCCCATAGGCCTATCCAAGCGTCTGATCCAGGCCTTTAGCCCCGCCCAGCTTCTTCTCCACCTCTTACTGGGAGTTGAGATGAAGATGGCCCATGTTGGCTGTCAGCTGAGCCTCAGGCCCCCCAGTGTTCCTGCTGGCCCCAGGGGCTGACTGGAGGCGCTGATAGGGGCGCACTGCTTCCAGGAGGCTCCTGTACAGAGTATTTAAGTTTGGGCTGTTCACCTCCGGTTTCCCCTCCTGGAGCCGCTTCAGCCGCCGGTGTGCCAGCCTGCCCTGGTACAACCTGGACAAACCCGTCTGGGATTAATAAAGTAGTCTTCTCTTAAAATTACATTCTGTTGACACAACTCACAACTCATACGTTAGTATCTGTATATCTCACCACTGTTACAATATCACAATCTTGTGATGTTATTCAGTTATTTATTGTTATTTATCACTGTCTCCTCAGCAGCTTTTGTGAGGGTGTGACTATATGGAAACAGAACAGGGCTGGCTAGGTGATGGTTTATTGGCTAGGTGATGGTGTAACTATGGAAACAGTACTGGCTAGTGACGGTGTTACTATGGAAACAGTACTGGCTGGATGATGATGTAATGGAAACAGTACTGGCTAGGTGATTGTGTAACTATGGAAACAGTACTGGCTAGGTGATTGTGTATGGCTGGGTGTCTCACCAGGCGAGGTGGGGTTTGGGGAGGGGCATGCAGAGCAGCAGGTTGAGCTCAGAGGTGTTCTTCAGGCAGGCCTGCCATTGGTTGAAGCTGTGAGCCACATTAGAATCCACCAGCTGAGGGGTATGGTTGGTATACCCCTGCCAGCCTAAACACACACACACATACACACACACACACACACACACACACACACACACACATACACACATACATACATACATACATAACATACATACATACATACACGCAGGGAGTGATTGATTGAGTGAGTAAGTGAGTGACTTTACTTGAGTTACCACAAGTGCCACCTACCTGTGTCAGATCCTTCCCGTCTGTTCAGTTCTCCTTGGACCATGACCATCAGCAGAGCTTTGAGGAGCATCAGGTCCGGCTCAGGGCTGGCCATCCTCAGCCAGTAGCAGGTCGCAGCCACTGGGAGGCGCAGGTGAGCCGGAACTCCCTCCAGTGTCTCTTCCTTCACACCCAGCGTCTCCAGACACACCTGCAGCCGCACAGCCGGGTCTGCCTGTGAAGTGGGAACAACAAAACATATGTTCATTTAAAGGTGAACGGAAAACACCACTTGTAGATTGTTTGCCTTAGAAGACTCCATCTATAGGTTAAACACATGCTGTTGCATACATTTATTTATTTATTCATTTATTTAAAATGATCCCCTTTAGCTGATGCCAATGGCACCAGCTAGTCTCCTGGGGTCCAAAATTCAGTATATCATATTCATCATATATATACACAAGCTGTTGCATACATAATGCAGATGATTTGAGACTTCCAGCATGGACTTACCTATACCCTCTCACTTTGAGAGTTTAAATTCACTCAAGACAGTGAACCAGGTTGTGTTGACCTTATAGGATTGGTCAGGATCAGGGGGGGGGGGGGGGGGGGGGCAAGCTATCTCAGGGATTTCTTCAACTGTGTCCGAGATACACATGCATACTCCACATATTTATCCACCATTATCCATCTTTTAATCCATCTCTTATCTATTATCCATCTGTTATCCATCTATTATCCATCTATGGTCCATCTGTCATCCAGCTATTATCTATTATCCATCTATTATCCAGCTGAATAAGTCGATAGACCTACCTGGGGCAGAGAGTCCAGCCTCAGTGTCTGAGCGGCTCCTTGGACAACTGGTTGCACCTTGATGCTGATGAGCTCCCCACCGACCCGTTGCACCTCCTTCACCCCATCTCCCCCCTGGCCCAGCAGCAGCCCGTAGTACACCTGCCGGACGGGCCGCGAGATGAGGTTGGAGCTCTGTAGGTCGCTGCGCTCCACCTGGGTTCCCAGTATCTGCCTCTTGTGCACCAGCACGTCCAGTATGTTGGACCCCAGGTCTCCTCTGACCAGGGACATGCAGAACCAGTCGGGGATGCCGGTCATCTCAGGGGGCAGCGACGGAGCGGTCCCCTCACTGAAGAACCCCCTCAGAGAGGAGCTGGGGAGCCGGTACTCCAGCATGGCCGTCCTCACCTCCGTGAGCGCCTGTTGACTCATGCCGGGGAGTGCCATCGCTGCTGTCAAGGTCTCTTCTGTTGTCCTAAAGCTTGTCAGCCAATTCAGGAGGCCCTCCAGTCCTGCGGTCCTGGACGTCTCCTCCTGTCTTCCCGCTGGAAGGAATCGTGCCCACCGCACTTCTCTGAGGTTGATGTAGTCGTTCCCGGCCAATGAGGCGAAGACGGGCAGGAGTTCGGGGGTGATGTTGAAGAAGGTACAGAATCTGGACGTGGTGTACTGCTTGCAGGGGATGTAACTACTGCCACCACTCATCTGCACCTCGTCCCACCGGAAGTGATCAAGGTGCAGAAGCCCTGCCGGAAGGTTGAAGATGAAGAAGTCGCTGTCTTTGGACAGCACCGGGCAGCGCCACTCGCTGGCCAGGGCAGCCAGCTCGCAGTCGGCCTCTCCAAAGCACTTGGCCAGCGGCACATTCATGTCGCTCAGTGTCTGGTCGAACACCACCTCGGTGAGGATGGGAAGGATGCCCTTCTTCTCGCCTGTCAGAGCGGCGTCATGGGCGTTCTTGACCTTTTGTTTGGTCCGGTCCATAATGGTCTGCAGTTTGATCTCGCTGGTGCCCGAGCCTCCATCCATCACCACATAAGGTCTGATTCCACAGTCAGCCAGAGCCGTGAAGAAAGCCTTGACCTGGGTCTGGTACGCTTGGTACTCCCCGCCGTGGTTCTGATCCAGTTCAGCCTTGAAGTACAGGTGGTAGTACAGGTGGTAGGCCAGGTTTTTGCCGTCCACCACAAGCATGCTGTCCTTGAAGGGGATGTCTTGGTAGATCTGGCTGTTTCCAGGCAGCAGCGAATTCAAGCCCCTCACCCCCATGGTGACTGGATAGGTCCAAGTTCTAACTTTTACTGTCAATGGTGATTGGTCTCACCCAGAGGATCCCAGCTCCTTTATACACACACACCTGCAATGGGAGTGGCTATTGGCTTTGCTCAAGTTTTGCATTCCCGACAATCAACAAAACATCAACTGCATAACAACCGCGTACACACACACACATAGGGATGGGAATCGAAAACCGGTTGTTGTTGAGAACCGGTTCCCAGTGTTTCAATTCCTTGGAATCGTTTGGCAATTTCGCAAACGACTCCCTTATCGGATCCAGTGGACGCGAATGACGTCACCACGCACGTTGCGTAGCGACTCCAGTGCAGCCAGCAGTCAACAGTAAACATGGCGCCCAAGCGGTACAAACGCTCCAAAGTTTGGTTACACTTCACAAGAAAAGACGACAACAGGGCAACTTGCAATACTTGCAACGTGGATATTTCCTCAAAGGGAGGATATACTTCCAACATGCAAAAACATTTGCGCACACAGCATGCGATAACGATTTCTGAATGTCGATTTTCGATGCGCTCCGGACGAACATCACTGAATCCTTTTTTTCCAAATGAGAATCGATAGGAGAATCGATAAAGAACCGAATCGTTAAGCGGCATCGAAAATGGAATCGGAATCGGAAAAATCGTATCGATTCCCATCCCTACACACACACACTCTAATCCTTCTCTCTCTCTCTCTCTCTCTCTCTCTCTCTCTCTCTCTCTCTCTCTCTCTCTCTCTTATCCTCCTCCTCTCCTTATCCTCCTTGTCTTCTTTTTCCTCCCACTTCAGTGATGACAGGGGACTGCTCTGAAGCAGCAGGTAAGATGTTTACTTCCTGTGTATACTCCCCATCATCATCATCATCATCATCATCATCATCATCATCATTATCATCGTATTCTCCTCCCTTCCTCCTGTCTCTAGAGTCGCTATAGAGTGATGGTTTGTGAATAAATTAATATGAATGAGTGATGGTTTGTGAATAAATGAATAAGTGACAATTACTTTTCCTGTTTGTCTCTCTGTCTGATGGTCTATCTGTCTGATGGTCTGTGTCTCAGCCTGTCTGATGGTCTATCTGTCTGATGGTCTGTCTGTCTCTTAGTCTGTTTGATGGTCTATCTGTCTCTCAGTCTGTCTGATGGTCTATCTGTCTCTCAGTCTGTCTGATGGTCTATCTGTCTCTCAGTCTGTCTGATGGTCTATCTGTCTCTCAGTCTGTCTGATGGTCTATCTGTCTCTCAGTCTGTCTGATGGTCTATCTGTCTCTCAGTCTGTCTGATGGTCTATCTGTCTCTCAGTCTGTCTGATGGTCTATCTGTCTCTCAGTCTGTCTGATGGTCTATCTGTCTCTCAGTCTGTCTGATGGTCTATCTGTCTCTCAGTCTGTCTGATGGTCTATCTGTCTCTCAGTCTGTCTGATGGTCTATCTGTCTCTCAGTCTGTCTGATGGTCTATCTGTCTCTCAGTCTGTCTGATGGTCTATCTGTCTCTCAGTCTGTCTGATGGTCTATCTGTCTCTCAGTCTGTCTGATGGTCTATCTGTCTCTCAGTCTGTCTGATGGTCTATCTGTCTCAGCCTGTCTGATGGTCTGTCTCTCAACGTATCAGTCTGATGCTCTCTCTCTAGGTCTAACTGTCTTTCTGTCAGTCTGTCCCTTTCATTTGAAACCATTTCCATTATCTCTGTGGTTTATTAGTAGCGGACACAGAACACAAGTTGTGTTGACAAGTTTAATTGCAAAAAGAAAAAAAGACATATCCATCATGACACTGAGTACAAAACAACACACGACACGACATTCCAACAGGGTTACACTCTACCCAGGCGCCTCTTTATAATCTCTTTAACATCTCCGTCTACGCACATCCTTAGAACACACGCTAACATTTGACTCATATAATTTGTGTTTCTACTGCATTACTAAAACCAGGAAGTAATATCTTTAACTGAATACCTCCTCCCATAATGTCCACACCAAACACACGGCTGTGAAAACGATTAATTCGACCACGCCAGAGTGAACACATCAAGGTGACTTGTGACCGACTATGGCTTGTATCAGCTCAATGTCTTGGCAAGACTATGAATACTTAGCGTAGCGTCCGAAGGCCAACAGACGTAGCCGCTGAGTCAAGCTGTGATCCCGACGAGGGTGGAGTTCTGTTGAGGATGAGGGTCACCGTGGAAACCAATAGTTGGTGATATTATTGCACCACCGATTTAAATGGTTTAACCTTATATATATCTCCTCCCTTTGTAGCTATATAGGCTATATAGACGGCCTATATATTATACAGTGTCTCTAGAGGGACTGTAGGTATCGTAGGGTCTCCACAAGGTCATGAGGTCACTTGTCCCAGCTGCCGCTAAAGGAGTTCAGGAGTTGGATTGGTGCGTTCCTTCTCAGACTCACTCCTGAAGTCCTTTATGCCACTTCTCTAGAACCAGGGACGCGTGAACCCGAGCATGGTCCTGATTTACATTTCCATGACTTTGGTAAAAGGTGTGCGTTTCACTACGTTTAAGCCTACTACTACGTTTAAGCTAGACTTACCAGCTGTAGGTTATTGGTATAAGCCTGCCGTTGGGCGTCTATTTCAGCATGTCGGCATTCTCCTCCCCTTCCGCTATCTGCGTGTTACCATTTTTAAAATCCCCATCACTACGTGAAACAAACACAACAGCCTCAGTGCGTTCAGCCAGACCTTTCTCCAGTGCGGGCACAGCGCTAAAACAGAGTGTGGAGATAGGTCTGGCTATGTGAGACTAAACCGGGTAAACCGGTCATCATCATTACCACAGGTGCACTTGTGTCGACCACAGATATGATGAGCATTATGCCGTGTTCACACCAAATGCAAAGTGCATTTTCGCCTCGCCCGCCTAGCACAAGTTTGACCTTTTGCGCAAGTTTGATCATTTGTGTTTACTCGAGGCTTTCGCAACGCACATTTTCTACTCAAGATGAAAAATTTCAACTCTAGTGAACAGTCACGTTTTTCGCATCTTTTGTGTCCCCCGGCGCACATTTTTGTCTATTCACATCTGTGCATTGACTTAGTATGTAATCACGCCACGTGACAAATGTGCTTCGTGTTTGGTGTGAACACGGCATTAGAGATAGTTGGGACCAGACCAGCAACTAAGAGTAGGTCAAGAAGAGTGGGTGTGAGTTGTAATGCTACAAACTATAATATAACTATATATAATGATTCACGCTGTCTCTGTGAAGACCACAACATACTGGGCTCCTGGTGTGTCCAAGAGGGGAGCAGACCACAGTGAATCAAAGTCTTATCAGTGGAGGGCGCTGCTGTGTTGAATGAATAGATTCGTCTGCAAGAACAAAACCACTCAACCCCTCTTCAGACCAGGGAGCCACTGAAAATGCCTTGTCAAAGTTGCCTTGAGATGTGCTTTACACATTGCGTGTCCACAAATGTTATAACATTCAATTTCACCACGTCAGAAAACAAACCAATGTACAAAGAATAATCAAGGCATCATTAATGAGTGAAAGTGGTGGAGTTGACGTCGGTATTCACCGTGGAGAATTGAAGCTCAGCGTTTTGTTTTTTTTTATCTTGGACGGTGCCATCGGACGCGCAGTGCAGTGGAGCGCCTTCCATTGAGTATTAGGGCAGCGTTTCCCAGCCCAATGCAAAAGCCGACGGCGCGATCATGAAACGCTCGATGGCTACAGTGGAGCTTAGAACTTAGAACCACTCAGACCTCTGCAGATTGCGGCGACGCGCCACTGTAAGGCCATGTGGTCTCGACCCCAGATGAGGTCCAGGGCAGGTCAGCTGACCCAACGTTGTCCTCCATAAAACCAGGGAAGCTGGAGTTCCTCTTCTCTCCGCCACCCTCCATCTGGACTCTCTCTCTCTCTCTCTCTCTCTCTCTCTCCCACAGCACCCAGGGCTCTCTCGTCCCTGGGTTCTCATGCTGGCGTCTTATTGGCTGTCGCTCTCTCCCAGCAGCCAATAGGTGGTCATGCTGCCCTTGCCCTTGACGCTGATGTCACCACGGAGCTCCAGCTGGAAGCTGCTGAACTCCTGCAGCACCTCTCTGGTGGCTGAAGACACGTGGATCTTCAGGGCTGTACACACACACAGGCATGTACACACACACATACACACAGGTACACACAGATATGTACACACACACACACACACACACACTTTATATATAAACCAATACTATGTTGTAAATCTGTGTATAAGTATGTGTGTTTATAAAATAAGTGGGAGTGTGTGTGTGTGTATGTGTGTGTGTGCGTGCGTGCGTACCCTCTCCGTTTGACTCCATGCGTGATGAGGTATTCACTGTGTCTCCAAAAAGACAGTAACGGGGCATCTTCAGACCCACAACTCCTGCACACACCGGACCTGTACACACATTTAATACACATATTAGTTTGGTCTCCAATTGAAACAGAACCATTTTTAACTATTTTACTAGTTAATAATTTAGCAGACACTTTCATCCAAAGCAATTTACAGTGAATACATATACATATCATGAAGGAGCAGGTAGGGTAGGGGTTAGGCTCACAAATCAGACTTTAGATTAATATCAAAAGTCTGATGGCAGACAAGCTCGAATTGTCTGGTGAACGGGGTGTTTCACTTTCTTTTGCTTCATATTTGTTGCAACCAATCATGTTGCTGGAGGCAGGGATTTGTAAGCAATAATTGTCAAACAAAAACTTGGCCAGCAGTAGTAAACTGTAAAAAAAAAAAAAAAGTGTCTGTAAAGGTTTCAAATCAACACAGTGTAGACTAGCCGGTGTATAAATGCACATATTAAAATCCCCTTCTGAAAGCTTTATTAACTTGCAGGAATGAGTTTTCTTCAGTAGAATATCTCCTCAACTAAACAGTGAACAAGGCGTAACTCCGCCCCCTTGCTGCTTTTGGCTCCATCTGTCTCCCCCCAGAAGTTCTGCTATAACATAGTAAGACTGCTGGATCCCAGATTAGGTTAGGGGCATAGCAGTGTGTTCTAATTGGTCGGTAGCAGTGTGCTCTGGGCATGTCCGCAGCAGTGTTTTGATTGGTCAGTAGCAGTGTGGTCTGATTGGTCAGTAGCAGTGTGCTCTGGGCATGTCCGCAGCAGTGTTTTGATTGGTCAGTAGCAGTGTGGTCTGATTGGTCGGTAGGAGTGTGTTCTAATTGGTCGGTAGCAGTGTGTTCTGATTGGTCGGTAGCAGTGTGTTCTAATTGGTCGGTAGCAGTGTGTTCTGGTTGGTCATTAGTAGTAGGTTCTGGGCATATCAGTAGCAGTGTGTTCTGATTGGTCCGTAGCAGTGGGTTCTAGGCATGTCGGTAATGTACCGGTATGGATGCCGATGCGTAGCTTGAGCTGCTGGTCGGGTCGGTGGCGGATGCGGAAGGAGCGCACGGCGTCCAGCAGGGCCAGCGCCATTCGGGCGATCTCCCGCGCGTGGAGCTTCCCATTCTTCACGGGCAGCCCGGACACCACCATGTACGCGTCGCCGATGGTCTCCACCTGGGGCCACCGCAGGACAGTGTGTCAGCATGCAGCGAAGAGGGACTGCTGCTGGGTCAATGTGGCAACAAATCTCAGCAGATTTGAACCCTGAAGGAGGGTTTCCTAGATACTATGGTCGTTTGAAACTCTGAAAGCCTTAGTCAATTTTCTCACACACATGAGCACACATATGCATGCATGCGCGTGCGCACACACACACACACACACACACACACAAACACGTCATAGCAGAGCTGCATTGAGCACCGAGAGACAACCTCTGGCTATTGTTCTGTTTACCTTGTAAACGTCAAAGTTGTCGATGATGGCATCAAAGCACGTGTACAGGTCATTCAGGAGCGTCACCACCTGGACACCAAATCATATAATAAGAGTCAGCAGAGAGGAAGATAATGGAATAACATCTGTGGTATGTGTGTGGTTAGTAGCTGGTTTAAGCAGCCGCAGCTTGCCTGAGCCAGAATGAATAGGCTCTGGGGCTGGGTGAAGCTCAGTTGCTTTAAGTTACTTGTTACTTTCAAGGTAACTAGATACTAGGGAAAGTAACTTTTTTTTAAACTAAATTATCTTATTAATGTGTTGCCTCCCTAACTGGATAGCTAGGAAGACTGCCAGTGGCTCGCTTACATGCAAGTCCTATCCTACCACAAGCGCGATGCGCCACCTAGTGACCTGAACGTGCCATAGCATAGACAAATAATGTGCATATTTCCACGAGAGAAATCCAATGCCTGCTGGACCGTTATTATGGATCCCACTGCTTTTCTTGGCAAGCCACGCCCTCCGTAGCATTCGAGCGCTAGGATTGGCCAGGTGTCGATGCTCGCGCAAACTATCTAAATGTGTTAGTTAATGCCATCTAGATAGTTAGCGTTAAGTAATCAAATGGAGAAAGGGAAAAACACGATGGCCAGAACTAAGGACAGTAACTTTAATTTACCGTTAAAACCTGAATAACTTTACGTTAGATCAGTAAAGTTAGTTGCCGTTAGTTTTGCTTTACTAACAAAAACATGGTGGAAGAAAGTAGTTTGATGGATGGAAAACTAGTTAATTTATTGATAATTTACCGATGTTCTTTGTCTTCTTCAGTTGAAGGCATATTGTTGAGATGGGATGATGGATGATGGCATACAAAAGTTTTGCGGGCTGTCAACATCAACACTCTTGCATTGCCTCGCGCGAGCATGGCCGCCTGGCCAATCCTAGCGCTCGAATGCTACAGAGGGTGCGGCTTGCCAAGAAAAGCAGTGGGATCCATAATAACGCGTCATCGACTGCCGCCGTTGTTGTTTTCATTCATTTACTTGCACGTCGCTGCGTCACGTGACTCACGTCCGCTTCACGTCTGCTTCACGGTGCTCGTTACCGCAAAAGTAACGTAGTTACTGTAACGCGTTACTTAATAACGCGTTAGTCCCAACACTGTTGATTACACATGCAGCACAGGTAAGCAGCCTCAACCAGCCCCAGAGCCCAATCAGTCATGGACAGGTGAGGCTGCTTAAACCAGCTACCAACCACACACACACTCCACAACATTGTATAATATAACATAACATGTTGTGTCCAGACCTCCATAGGGGTGCTCTCAGCGGAGATGGCGGTGAAGCCCACAATATCACTGAAGTAGATGGTGACGGAGTCGAACGCCTCCGCCTGCACCGTCTCCCCCCGCTTCAGCTGCTCTGCTACAGAACTACACCACAAGAATATAAAAATTATCATACATCACATATACTGTATATATGTACTATCTCTCCTGCTCCACCCCCCCCTCCACTACAGAACTACACCATACAATATATATACTATCATAATATTATCTCTGATATATGTAGACTATACTCCCCAACACTGCCAGTCTACATGTTCATTTTTTCACTTATCTGACTGTTTTGTTTCGCTTAATGCGCCTTATAGTCCGGTGTGCTTTATATATGAAAAAAGTTCGAAAATAGACCATTCAATGACAGTGCGCCTTATAATCCAGTGC
>JAOPHQ010000741.1:0-20000 GCA_030340625.1 Merluccius polli
CAACATAGTCTATTAAAGCAGTGAGGACTACAACATAGTCTATTAAAGCAGTAGGTGAGGACTACAACATAGTCTATGAAACAGTGAGGACTACAACATAGTCTATTAAAGCAGTGAGGACTACAACATAGTCTATTAAAGCAGTAGGGGAGGACTACAACAGTCTATTAAAGCAGTGAGGACTACAACATCGTCTATTAAAGCAGTAGGTGAGGACTACAACATAGTCTATTAAAGCAGTAGGTGAGGACTACAACATAGTCTATTAAAGCAGTGAGGACTACAACATAGTCTATTAAAGCAGTGAGGACTACAACATAGTCTATTAAAGCAGTGGGGAGGACTACAACATAGTCTATTAAAGCAGTAGGTGAGGACTACACCATAGTCTATTAAAGCAGTAGGTGAGGACTACAACATAGTCTATTAAAGCAGTGAGGACTACAACATAGTCTATTAAAGCAGTAGGTGAGGACTACAACATAGTCTATTAAAGCAGTAGGGGAGGACTACAACATAGTCTATTAAAGCAGTAGGGGAGGACTACAACATAGTCTATTAAAGCAGTGAGGACTACAACATAGTCTATTAAACAGTGAGGACTACAACATAGTCTATTAAAGCAGTGAGGACTACAACATAGTCTATTAAAGCAGTAGGGGAGGACTACAACATAGTCTATTAAAGCAGTAGGGGAGGACTACAACATAGTCTATTAAAGCAGTGAGGACTACAACATAGTCTATTAAAGCAGTAGGTGAGGACTACAACATAGTCTATTAAAGCAGTAGGTGAGGACTACAATATAGTCTATTAAAGCAGTAGGGGAGGACTACAACATAGTCTATTAAACAGTGAGGACTACAACATAGTCTATTAAAGCAGTGAGGACTACAACATAGTCTATTAAAGCAGTGAGGACTACAACATAGTCTATTAAAGCAGTGAGGACTACAACATAGTCTATTAAAGCAGTGAGGACTACAACATAGTCTATTAAAGCAGTAGGTGAGGACTACAACATAGTCTATTAAAGCAGTGAAGACTACAACATAGTATATTAAAGCAGTGAGGACTACAACATAGTCTATTAAAGCAGTAGGGGAGGACTACAACATAGTCTATTAAAGCAGTGAGGACTACAACATAGTCTATTAAAGCAGTGAGGACTACAACATAGTCTATTAAAGCAGTGAGGACTACAACATAGTCTATTAAATCAGTGAGGACTACAACATAGTCTATTTAACAGTGAGGACTACAACATAGTCTATTAAAGCAGTGAGGACTACAACATAGTCTATTAAAGCAGTGAGGACTACAACATAGTCTATTAAAGCAGTGAGGACTACAACATAGTATATTAAAGCAGTGAGGACTACAACATAGTCTATTAAAGCAGTGAGGACTACAACATAGTATATTAAAGCAGTGAGGACTACAACATAGTCTATTAAAGCAGTGAGGACTACAACATAGTCTATTAAAGCAGTGAGGACTACAACATAGTCTATTAAAGCAGTGAGGACTACAACATAGTATATTAAAGCAGTGAGGACTACAACATAGTCTATTAAAGCAGTAGGGGAGGACTACAACATAGTCTATTAAAGCAGTGAGGACTACAACATAGTCTATTAAAGCAGTGAGGACTACAACATAGTCTATTAAAGCAGTGAGGACTACAACATAGTCTATTAAATCAGTGAGGACTACAACATAGTCTATTTAACAGTGGGGACTACAACATAGTCTATTAAAGCAGTAGGGGAGGACTACAACATAGTCTATTAAAGCAGTAGGGGAGGACTACAACATAGTCTATTAAAGCAGTAGGGGAGGACTACAACATAGTCTATTAAAGCAGTAGGGGAGGACTACAACATAGTCTATTAAAGCAGTAGGGGAGGACTACAACATAGTCTATTAAAGCAGTGAGGACTACAACATAGTCTATTAAAGCAGTAGGGGAGGACTACAACATAGTCTATTAAAGCAGTAGGGGAGGACTACAACATAGTCTATTAAAGCAGTGAGGACTACAACATAGTCTATTAAAGCAGTGAGGACTACAACATAGTCTATTAAAGCAGTGAGGACTACAACATAGTCTATTAAATCAGTGAGGACTACAACATAGTCTATTTAACAGTGGGGACTACAACATAGTCTATTAAAGCAGTAGGGGAGGACTACAACATAGTCTATTAAAGCAGTAGGTGAGGACTACAACATAGTCTATTAAAGCAGTAGGGGAGGACTACAACATAGTCTATTAAAGCAGTAGGGGAGGACTACAACATAGTCTATTAAAGCAGTGAGGACTACAACATAGTCTATTAAAGCAGTAGGGGAGGACTACAACATAGTCTATTAAAGCAGTGCGGACTACAACATAGTCTATTAAAGCAGTGAGGACTACAACATAGTCTATTAAAGCAGTGAGGACTACATCATAGTATATTAAAGTAGTGAGGACTACAACATAGTCTATTAAAGCAGTGAGGACTACAACATAGTCTATTAAAGCAGTGAGGACTACAACATAGTCTATTAAAGCAGTAGGTGAGGACTACAACATAGTCTATTAAAGCAGTGAGGACTACAACATAGTCTATTAAAGCAGTGAGGACTACAACATAGTCTATTAAAGCAGTAGGGGAGGACTACAACATAGTCTATTAAAGCAGTAGGGGAGGACTACAACATAGTCTATTAATGCGGACTAGCCGGTTCCTGTGGGTCCATTGTGCCATAAAAAACTAAACAATGGAGCACAAATCATTTCAGTTGGTGTCTTCAGCCAGAGGAGATGGGAAATAATGAGCAAACATCCAACAATAAAAGTGAAATAATCGCAGGATTAGCGGCGGCCTCCGAGGCTGCGGCGCGGCGCGGCGTATTATTGCTAGCTGGCAGCCGCTAGCTCTGTAGCTGTAGATAATAGCATTGTGTTCTGCTGGGAAGCGAGTCGTGTCGCTCCCCCAATGGCAGGAAGGAGAGGATCATTAGCCAGCGGTTCAGCTTTATTGCTTTATTTTATTTCTTTACAGAGCTCTCAACCTTTTTTCCATCAGCGCCCCCTCAGGGTTAACTTTGGCAATACACCCCCCCCCCCCCCCCCCCCCCCCCCCCCCCTTATTAAATGGAGACATAGAGCTGAGTATATGTAATTAAGTTTGTTTGATACCGGTCTAGCTGTCTATAGTTTGCAGCTTTCTCTGCAATGACAGATCGTAGCCAACCCAACTGTTTAACAAAATGACAACAATAATAAAAACTCAAACTAACTCATTGTTTTAAAATCCATTTTATTTTCAATTTGCTTGAATCAGATTTTTATATTGACTCCCGATTGCATGGAACTTACGCCAAACTCAGCCAATAAGAAGCTGGAAATCACATTCAAGTAGTAGTTCTGCTATAACATAGTAGGACCACTGGATCAGTAGTTCTGCTATAACATAGTAGGACCGCTGGATCAGTAGTTCTGCTATAACATAGTAGGACTGGATCAGTAGTTCTGCTATAACATAGTAGGACCGCTGGATCAGTAGTTCTGCTATAACATAGTAGGACCGCTGGATCAGTAGTTCTGCTATAACATAGTAGGACCGCTGGATCAGTAGTCCTGCTATAACATAGTAGGACTGGATCAGTAGTTCTGCTATAACATAGTAGGACCGCTGGATCAGTAGTTCTGCTATAACATAGTAGGACCGCTGGATCAGTAGTTCTGCTATAACATAGTAGGACCGCTGGATCAGTAGTCCTGCTATAACATAGTAGGACCACTGGATCAGTAGTTCTGCTATAACATAGTAGGACCACTGGATCAGTAGTTCTGCTATAACATAGTAGGACCGCTGGATCAGTAGTTCTGCTATAACATAGTAGGACCACTGGATCAGTAGTTCTGCTATAACATAGTAGGACCGCTGGATTAGTAGTTCTGCTATAACATAGTAGGACCGCTGGATCAGTAGTTCTGCTATAACATAGTAGGACCGCTGGATCAGTAGTCCTGCTATAACATAGTAGGACTGCTGGATCAGTAGTTCTGCTATAACATAGTAGGACCGCTGGATCAGTAGTCCTGCTATAACATAGTAGGACTGCTGGATCAGTAGTTCTGCTATAACATAGTAGGACTGGATCAGTAGTCCTGCTATAACATAGTAGGACCGCTGGATCAGTAGTTCTGCTATAACATAGTAGGACTGGATCAGTAGTTCTGCTATAACATAGTAGGACCGCTGGATCAGTAGTTCTGCTATAACATAGTAGGACCGCTGGATCAGTAGTTCTGCTATAACATAGTAGGACCGCTGGATCAGTAGTTCTGCTATAACATAGTAGGACTGGATCAGTAGTTCTGCTATAACATAGTAGGACTGGATCAGTAGTTCTGCTATAACATAGTAGGACTGGATCAGTAGTTCTGCTATAACATAGTAGGACTGGATCAGTAGTTCTGCTATAACATAGTAGGACTGGATCAGTAGTTCTGCTATAACATAGTAGGACCGCTGGATCCCAGATTAGGATCAGAGGGTTCACCTATAGTTATATTACATGTATGTTGTGGTCGAGGGGTTAAACGCTGACCAGCACCATGGATTCCTACCTCACACTGCTGGTTTCTCTGGAAGCTAAGCGGGTCTGGTCTGGTCCATCCTTGGATGGGAGACCAGGTGGTGCTGGTAGAGGTGTTGGAGGACCAGTAGGGGGCGCTCATCCCTCTGGCCTATGGAAGATCCCCAACGCCCCGGGACGTGGACTCTGTCCTGTCTAGAGCACCGTCTTTCTAACCCCGGTGTCTCCATCACTAGAGTAGGGTGCTAACCCCGGTGTCTCCATCACTAGAGTAGGGTGCTAACCCCGGTGTCTCCATCACTAGAGTAGGGTGCTAACCCCGGTGTCTCCATCACTAGAGTAGGGTGCTAACCCCGGTGTCTCCATCACTAGAGTAGGGTGCTAACCCCGGTGTCTCCATCACTAGAGTAGGGGTGCTAACCCCGGTGTCTCCATCACTAGAGTAGGGTGCTAACCCCGGTGTCTCCATCACTAGAGTAGGGTGCTAACCCCGGTGTCTCCATCACTAGAGTAGGGTGCTAACCCCGGTGTCTCCATCACTAGAGTAGGGGTGCTAACCCCGGTGTCTCCATCACTAGAGTAGGGTGCTAACCCCGGTGTCTCCATCACTAGAGTAGGGTGCTAACCCCGGTGTCTCCATCACTAGAGTAGGGTGCTAACCCCGGTGTCTCCATCACTAGAGTAGGGTGCTAACCCCGGTGTCTCCATCACTAGAGTAGGGTGCTAACCCCGGTGTCTCCATCACTAGAGTAGGGTGCTAACCCCGGTGTCTCCATCACTAGAGTAGGGTGCTAACCCCGGTGTCTCCATCACTAGAGTAGGGGTGCTAACCCCGGTGTCTCCATCACTAGAGTAGGGTGCTAACCCCGGTGTCTCCATCACTAGAGTAGGGTGCTAACCCCGGTGTCTCCATCACTAGAGTAGGGGGCTAACCCCGGTGTCTCCATCACTAGAGTAGGGGTGCTAACACCGGTGTCTCCATCACTAGAGTAGGGTGCTAACCCCGGTGTCTCCATCACTAGAGTAGGGGTGCTAACCCCGGTGTCTCCATCACTAGAGTAGGGTGCTAACCCCGGTGTCTCCATCACTAGAGTAGGGTGCTAACCCCGGTGTCTCCATCACTAGAGTAGGGGTGCTAACCCCGGTGTCTCCATCACTAGAGTAGGGGTGCTAACCCCGGTGTCTCCATCACTAGAGTAGGGTGCTAACCCCGGTGTCTCCATCACTAGAGTAGGGTGCTAACCCCGGTGTCTCCATCACTAGAGTAGGGGTGCTAACCCCGGTGTCTCCATCACTAGAGTAGGGTGCTAACCCCGGTGTCTCCATCACTAGAGTAGGGTGCTAACCCCGGTGTCTCCATCACTAGAGTAGGGTGCTAACCCCGGTGTCTCCATCACTAGAGTAGGGCTAACCCCGGTGTCTCCATCACTAGAGTAGGGGTGCTAACCCCGGTGTCTCCATCACTAGAGTAGGGGTGCTAACCCCGGTGTCTCCATCACTAGAGTAGGGGTGCTAACCCCGGTGTCTCCATCACTAGAGTAGGGGTGCTAACCCCGGTGTCTCCATCACTAGAGTAGGGTGCTAACCCCGGTGTCTCCATCACTAGAGTAGGGTGCTAACCCCGGTGTCTCCATCACTAGAGTAGGGTGCTAACCCCGGTGTCTCCATCACTAGAGTAGGGGTGCTAACCCCGGTGTCTCCATCACTAGAGTAGGGGTGCTAACCCCGGTGTCTCCATCACTAGAGTAGGGTGCTAACCCCGGTGTCTCCATCACTAGAGTAGGGGGCTAACCCCGGTGTCTCCATCACTAGGGTAGGGTGCTAACCCCGGTGTCTCCATCACTAGGGTAGGGTGCTAACCCCGGTGTCTCCATCACTAGAGTAGGGGGCTAACCCCGGTGTCTCCATCACTAGAGTAGGGGTGCTAACCCCGGTGTCTCCATCACTAGGGTAGGGTGCTAACCCCGGTGTCTCCATCACTAGAGTAGGGTGCTAACCCCGGTGTCTCCATCACTAGAGTAGGGTGCTAACCCCGGTGTCTCCATCACTAGAGTAGGGTGCTAACCCCGGTGTCTCCATCACTAGAGTAGGGGTGCTAACCCCGGTGTCTCCATCACTAGAGTAGGGTGCTAACCCCGGTGTCTCCATCACTAGAGTAGGGTGCTAACCCCGGTGTCTCCATCACTAGAGTAGGGGTGCTAACCCCGGTGTCTCCATCACTAGAGTAGGGTGCTAACCCCGGTGTCTCCATCACTAGAGTAGGGTGCTAACCCCGGTGTCTCCATCACTAGAGTAGGGGTGCTAACCCCGGTGTCTCTATCACTAGAGTAGGGTGCTAACCCCGGTGTCTCCATCACTAGAGTAGGGTGCTAACCCCGGTGTCTCCATCACTAGAGTAGGGGTGCTAACCCCGGTGTCTCCATCACTAGAGTAGGGTGCTAACCCCGGTGTCTCCATCACTAGAGTAGGGGTGCTAACCCCGGTGTCTCCATCACTAGAGTAGGGTGCTAACCCCGGTGTCTCCATCACTAGAGTAGGGTGCTAACCCCGGTGTCTCCATCACTAGAGTAGGGTGCTAACCCCGGTGTCTCCATCACTAGAGTAGGGGTGCTAACCCCGGTGTCTCCATCACTAGAGTAGGGTGCTAACCCCGGTGTCTCCATCACTAGAGTAGGGTGCTAACCCCGGTGTCTCCATCACTAGAGTAGGGTGCTAACCCCGGTGTCTCCATCACTAGAGTAGGGGTGCTAACCCCGGTGTCTCCATCACTAGAGTAGGGTGCTAACCCCGGTCTCCTGGCTCTTGTACCAACATGGCCGCCTAATCCTCCCCTGGTCTCTGATTGGATGGTTTCATTCCTTCGAATTATTATTATTATTATTATTATTATTATTATGAGGTTAGGAGCACAGTACTCAGCATTATGGCCCTATAACCTATATATACAACTAACCTATATGTAACCTATATAACTAACCTAACTAAATATATAACTAACTAACTAACTATCCCTATAACTAGCTAACTAACTATCCCTATAGCTAACTAACTATCCCTATAGCTAACTAACTATCCCTATAACTAGCTAACTAACTATCCCTATAGCTAACTAACTATCCCTATAACTAGCTAACTATCCCTATAGCTAACTAACTATCCCTATAGCTAACTAACTATCCCTATAACTAACTATCCCTATAGCTAATTAACTATCCCTATAGCTAACTAACTATCCCTATAACTAGCTAACTATCCATATAGCTAACTAACTATCCCTATAACTAGCTAACTATCCATATAGCTAACTAACTATCCCTATAACTAGCTAACTATCCATATAGCTAACTAACTATCCCTATAACTAGCTAACTATCCATATAGCTAACTAACTATCCCTATAACTAACTATCCCTATAACTAACTAACTATCCCTATAGCTAACTATCCCTATAACTAGCTAACTATCTATCCCTATAGCTAACTATCCCTATAACTAGCTAACTAACTATCCCTATAGCTAACTATCCCTATAGCTAGCTAACTAACTATCCCTATAGCTAACTAACTATCCCTATAACTAACTATCCCTATAACTAACTAACTATCCCTATAGCTAACTAACTATCCCTATAACTAGCTAACTAACTATCCCTATAGCTAACTAACTATCCCTATAACTAGCTAACTAACTATCCCTATAGCTAACTAACTATCCCTATAACTAGCTAACTAACTATCTATATAACTAGCTAACTAACTATCCCTATAGCTAACTAACTATCCCTATAGCTAACTAACTATCCCTATAACTAGCTAACTAACTATCCCTATAACTAGCTAACTAACTATCCCTATAACTAACTAACTATCCCTATAACTAACTAACTATCCCTATAGCTAACTAACTATCCCTATAGCTAACTAACTATCCCTATAGCTAACTAACTATCCCTATAACTAACTATCCGTATAGCTAACTAACTATCCCTATAGCTAACTAACTATCCCTATAACTAACTAACTATCCGTATAGCTAACTAACTATCCGTATAGCTAACTAACTATCCCTATAACTAACTATCCGTATAGCTAACTAACTATCCCTATAACTAACTATCCGTATAGCTAACTAACTATCCCTATAACTAACTATCCCTATAGCTAACTAACTATCCCTATAACTAACTATCCGTATAGCTAACTAACTATCCCTATAGCTAACTAACTATCCCTATAACTAACTAACTATCCATATAGCTAACTAACTATCCCTATAGCTAACTAACTATCCCTATAACTAACTATCCGTATAGCTAACTAACTATCCCTATAGCTAACTAACTATCCCTATAACTAACTAACTATCCGTATAGCTAACTAACTATCCCTATAGCTAACTAACTATCCCTATAGCTAACTAACTATCCCTATAGCTAACTAACTATCCGTATAGCTAACTAACTATCCCTATAGCTAACTAACTATCCCTATAACTAACTAACTATCCGTATAGCTAACTAACTATCCCTATAGCTAACTAACTATCCCTATAACTAACTATCCGTATAGCTAACTAACTATCCCTATAGCTAACTAACTATCCCTATAGCTAACTAACTATCCCTATAACTAACTAACTATCCCTATAACTAACTAACTATCCCTATAACTAACTATCCGTATAGCTAACTAACTATCCCTATAACTAACTATCCGTATAGCTAACTAACTATCCCTATAACTAACTATCCGTATAGCTAACTAACTATCCCTATAGCTAACTAACTATCCCTATAACTAACTAACTATCCCTATAACTAACTAACTATCTGTATAGCTAACTAACTATCCCTATAGCTAACTAACTATCCCTATAACTAACTATCCGTATAGCTAACTAACTATCCCTATAACTAACTAACTATCCCTATAGCTAACTAACTATCCCTATAGCTAACTAACTATCCCTATAACTAACTATCCGTATAGCTAACTAACTATCCCTATAGCTAACTAACTATCCCTATAACTAACTATCCGTATAGCTAACTAACTATCCCTATAGCTAACTAACTATCCCTATAGCTAACTAACTATCCCTATAGCTAACTAACTATCCCTATAACTAACTAACTATCCCTATAACTAACTAACTATCCCTATAGCTAACTAACTATCCCTATAACTAACTAACTATCCCTATAACTAACTATCCCTATAGCTAACTAACCATCCCATCTAAACTGTGGTGTTGTTTTCTTCTGCATCTGCCGCTCTGTCCGCAGCTTTCAGCCAATCCCATCGTTCTCTCAAAGGTTCCTCACAGAACGTCCAGCTGCCGAGGCTGACTGCCAAGATGGGATCTCTCTCTCCCACTCTCTCCCCCCCTCTCTCTCTACCCCCCCTCTCTCTCTCTCTCTCTCTCTCTCTCTCTCTCTCCCACTCTCTCCCCCCCTCTCTCTCTATCCCCCCCCCCCTCTCTCTCTATCCCCCCCCCTCTCTCTCTCTCCCCCCTCTCTCTCTATCCCCCCCCCTCTCTCTCTCTCTCTCTCTCCCACTCTCTCCCCCCCTCTCTCTATCCCCCCCCCTCTCTCTCTCTCTCTCTCCCACTCTCTCCCCCCCTCTCTCTATCCCCCCCCCTCTCTCTCTCTCTCTCTCCCACTCTCTCCCCCCCTCTCTCTATCCCCCCCCCTCTCTCTCTCTCTCTCCCACTCTCTCCCCCCCTCTCTCTATCCCCCCCCCTCTCTCTCTCTCTCTCCCACTCTCTCCCCCCCTCTCTCTATCCCCCCCCCTCTCTCTCTCTCTCTCCCACTCTCTCCCCCCCTCTCTCTATCCCCCCCCCTCTCTCTCTATCCCCCCCCCCTCTCTCTCTATCTCTCTCCCTCCCCCCCCCCCCCCCCCCCCCCACCAGAGAAGAAAAGGTGTCGTATTAAACATTACTTACAACTCAACGGTACAAATACATTTTCATTTATTTCACATACATCTGATTTTTAGTTTACTTTTCAGAATCTAAATGATTTTACAACAAAATGGGAATCTACACAACGAATCCCAACTCTGATACGGGAAGAAATGATAGTTACTTTAAAATGGAGCCAAGCATGTTAAAAATAATGAAGAGACAAAAGGAGACAGCAGGACAGTCGGCAAAGGTGCCTGAAATGTTTAACGAGCCGAAATATTGATTGAGGACTCTATTTTGGAAACCCTCAAAATGTTTGATAAATAAAATCTTTTTATATATAATATAATATATATAAATATAAATATACCGTAACATGGAGTCAATTGGAGGAACAGGGTATTATATATAATATTTCCCCATAGAAGCCCTTCCTGGTCCATGGATGTGGAGGAATGGTCTCGTTGAAGCTCCAGGATTAGCATCCTATGAATATTGCTATGAGTTGTTCTTCAGGATGAATACGTACACATGAAGCATCGGCACACATGTGGACCAAACAGGAGACACGGTGGGTCTCTGTGGAGGGATAAGCATGACGCAACACTAAAGTAGAGTAATAGCTTAGATACAAATGTATTCTGTACATGGTTCTGCCGAGTCTCCAACTCCAAACACCTCCAACATTGTTTGACCTTTTTTTAATACATTTCCAAAAGCAGGAGATCCTTTACTTTCAGTCTTCTTGATGGGGATATTTGTCACCCCTTTCAGAAGTTGTCACCCTGGCAACTATGTGAGAACACATGTCAACTTGTATTTCAAGATCTGAAGGACTTAAATGATCCAGCGATTACCTTTCCTCTTCATTAGAAGCCCAAAGTACTTCAACCCTCCCAACAGCAGCAGAACGATCCATCCAGTTTGCAATAAAAATACATAATCTTCTATGGCATTTGAATGTCCTCTGAATTATTGTCTCTAAAAAAAAGTAGTTACATCATTCTCATGTTAAAGCGCCGGGGACCGGCCGGTCCATCCGCTGAATCGACGCCGGCCCCGTTGGAGTTTGAGCGTGGAACGTACTCAACATCAATGTTGTTTTTATGTTTCCCTTTCCCTCTGCTCCAGACAAACAGGAGCAGGAAGCAGAACAGCACCACCCCCAGGAAGGTGAAGCAGCCCATGGCTGTCGACACGACAATAGTTTTAAGGTCCAAACCCAAGGTGATGTTTGTTGTCCCGTTGGCAGTGGCGTTGCTGGGGTCTGTGTGGTACTGGGTCCTGTTGGCATATAGTGATCCTAAACTTTTCACTGCCAGTGAGGTCATCAAGGTATCGTTTCCTGCAGTGTTGGACGCCAGGCAGTGGTACACACCGCTGTCTAGTACTTCTGCTGAGACGATCTCCAGCGTCCCATTGCTGTGGACTCGAACTCTTCCGTGGCTTTTGCCGGTGAGCAGTCGTCTCTGTGGAGACAGCCAGGATACGCTCGGCCTCGGGGTGCCGTCGGCGGTGCAGCGCAGCATGGCCTGCTGGCCCTCGTCCACCGTCATCGTCTGGGTCCTGTTCTCCCGGATCTTTGGCTTGGTGCACGTCACATAATAAGATAACAGCATCTCTTTGAACTCCTTGAAGGGCTGGCCACGGATCCCCTCTGGGGTGCTGCACTCCGGCTGGGCCTCCCCGAAGAACACAAAGTGCCGTTTCTGGAGCAACCACATGAGCCGGCAGTCACACACCAGCGGGTTGTGGTCGATCAGCAGAACCTCCAGGGCCTCTGGAGCTTGGAAAAGCCCTTTCTCTAGAGTGTCCAGATGGTTGTGGGACACATTGAGAAGCCTGAGCCAGCGGAGGCCCTGGAAGGCGTACGGCTCGATGTGGGACAACTGGGCCCCCACCAGGTGGAGCTCCTTTAGTCGCACGAGCTCCACCAGCATCCCTGCCTCGATATACCTGATCCGGTTAAAGGACAGGTTGAGGTGTGTCAGGAAGGGCAGATGCTTCAGAGCTTGGGACGGGAAAGAGGAAAGGTTGGTGTTGGTTATGAAGAGGGTAGTCAGGTTGAGGCCATGCAAGGAGTTAGCTGGAACAAGGTCTAGAGAGGGCCAGTGGTCAATCTCCAAGTGCTGCAGTCGGAACAGCTTTTTGAAGGAGTATGGGTGCAGAGAGTTGATGCTGAGGTATCTCAGATGGAGGCTTACAAGGTAGTGGAGGTGTGACAGGGCCTCGGTGGGCACGAAGCTTAGGTTGCACCTCTCTAGAGTTAGAATCTCCAAGCTGGAAAGTCCACTGAATGCACGGTGAGAAATGTACACCAGGTCGTTGTCGCCCACCTCTAGGAATCTGAGATTGTGCAGGTCCTGAAACATGTAATCCAACAGTATAACTATTTTGTTATCACTGATATCCAGTCGGGTTAAGTTTGTCAAACCAGCAAAGACTCCCAGGGGAATCAGTTTAATCCGATTGCTCTTGAGGCTGAGCGAGTGCATGGTGAAGAGCGCGTTGAAGGCCCCGGGCTCCACATAGCTGATTATGTTCCCACTCAGGTCCAGCTCCTCCAGACCTGGAAAGGCAGCAAAGTCATCTGGGTTTATCATGGTCAGCTTGTTCTTGCTGAGGTCCAAGAGTCTGGTCTCGATGGGGATACCGTCTGGGATGCTGGGCATGCGCTTGCGGTGGCAGACCACCGCCTTGCTCTGGGCCGAGCACTCGCAGCGGGACGGACAGCCCCGGCCGGAGCCCAGCAGGACGGCCAGCAGGGCCAGACCCAGGACCGGGTGCCAGCATGGTGTCATCATGGCTCTGGTCGAAGTCCACCTGTCACGGCTCTGCAGAGAGATTCAGAGACAGGCCTGCTTAGACACATACTTGTGGAGACCGGAGAGAGCCTCTAACTCTAACCCTACTAACCCTAGTAACCCTAACTATACCAACCCTAACCCTACTAACCCTAGTAACCCTAACTATACCAACCATAACCCTACTAACCCTAACTATACCAACCATAACCCTACTAACCCTAACTATACCAACCTTAACCCTACTAACCCTAGAAACCCTAACTATACCAACCCTAACCCTACTAACCCTAACTATACCAACCATAACCCTACTAACCCTAACTATACCAACCCTAACCCTACTAACCCTAACTATACCAACCCTAACTCTACCAACCCTAACCCTACTAACCCTAGTAACCCTATCGTTTCCTATATACATAACCCTACTAAACTTAGTAACCCTAACTATACCAACCCTAACCCTACTAAACTTAGTAACCCTAACCTTTACCTAGGTTTTGCTTGATTCTATATTTAGATATCTGATACCCCCCCCCCCCCCCTCCAATAGAAACCCATTCAATGTCTTCTCAGCCATGGGAAGCAGTGTGCTTCTCATGGCTGTTATTGTCCTTCTAATTAATGTGTCTTAATTAATTACTTAATTAACCTTCATTTTTCCATTAGTTATATCATTTTAAATGTCTAATGAAACAAAGACAGATAAAAGTACGAACAGTCCACATAAGAGCACGGTTTCCATTTTTTCTTCTTCGATTTCGCTTAGCGCCAAAATAGAGAAGATGTGAAACCATCTGTTAACTTATCATTGAAATGGGACAAACTGACGTGATGATGTGATGTTATTATCTGCATGGAACATGCATGTTCCATGCATGTTCCATGCATATGCATGTTCCATGCATGGAACATGCAAGGTGATATGCATCCTCGAGTTCGACACTAAGCTACCTGTCTACCTCCTGCATGATGTAAAAATGAAGGGCAACACATTCATTAGAAGGACCATGTCAGCCCTGAACAGCAGGGACAGTTTCTATTGGATGGGGGGGGGGGGGGGGGGGGGGGTGCTCACATGGGTATCAGATATCTAAATATTGAAGCAAGCAACCTAAAAACTGTCTGGGGTGCACACACAAGCAAGTAGGTGAAGATGACCCCAGAAGTGTTATAAAGTTAAGATATACAGAACCATGTATATCCTATAAGCCCCCACGTCATTACTGGCCTGGGAGGACTGATAACAGCTAATGGTGTTTGACTCAGCAGAAACCTCCCAGTGTGCTGAGGTAGAGTGTGGAAACACGACATTATTAAACTCATCTTATTGAGGACCACAAACAGTAGAGTGTGGAAACACGACATTATTAAACTCATCTTATTGAGGACCACAAACAGTAGAGTGTGGAAACACGACATTATTAAACTCATCTTATTGAGGACCACAAACAGTAGAGTGTGGAAACACGACATTATTAAACTCATCTTATTGAGGATCACAAACAGTAGAGTGGAAACACGACATTATTAAACTCATCTTATTGAGGACCACAAACAGTAGAGTGTGGAAACACGACATTATTAAACTCATCTTATTGAGGATCACAAACAGTAGAGTGGAAACACGACATTATTAAACTCATCTTATTGAGGATCACAAACAGTAGAGTGGAAACACGACATTATTAAACTCATCTTATTGAGGACCACAAACAGTAGAGTGTGGAAACACGACATTATTAAACTCATCTTATTGAGGACCACAAACAGTAGAGTGTGGAAACACGACATTATTAAACTCATCTTATTGAGGACCACAAACAGTAGAGTGTGGAAACACGACATTATTAAACTCATCTTATTGAGGATCACAAACAGTAGAGTGGAAACACGACATTATTAAACTCATCTTATTGAGGACCACAAACAGTAGAGTGTGGAAACACGACATTATTAAACTCATCTTATTGAGGACCACAAACAGTAGAGTGTGGAAACACGACATTATTAAACTCATCTTATTGAGGATCACAAACAGTAGAGTGGAAACACGACATTATTAAACTCATCTTATTGAGGATCACAAACAGCTCCTCCATGGGAGAAAGCGGAACAACTGTTAAAATTAAGTGTTTCTGATCCACATATTGTTGACAGTTCCAATTACAAGCTAATTTACAAACCAATTAAAACTCACATGACCTTTTCCTCCTATAACCTAGCCATAGAGGCTAGCTGGCTAGCCATAGAGGCTAGCTGGCTAGCTGTAGAGGCTAGCTGGCTAGCTGTAGAGGCTAGCTTTAGAGGCTGGACCAGGTATGGCGCAAAGTCATGTCAATAAAGGAGTAATGGGGAGAGTGTGTTGCTATGGGAGTCTAGCTCTCATACCCAGCATGCCGATACCTGGTAGCCATGGTAGGACTCGAGAACATGGTAGGATACTATAGAACATGGTAGGACTGTATACCATGGTAGGACTCTAGAACATGGTAGGATACTATAGAACATGGTAGGACTGTATACCATGGTAGGACTCTAGAACATGGTAGGATACTATAGAACATGGTAGGACTGTATACCATGGTAGGACTCTAGAACATGGTAGGAGACTATAGAACATGGTAGGACTGTATACCATGGTAGGACTCTAGAACATGGTAGGAGACTATAGAACATGGTAGGGCACTCTGGAACATGGTATGACTCTATAACATGGTAGGAGATTATAGAACATGGTAGGAGATTATAGAACATGGTAGGACTCTAGAATGTGGTAGGAAACTCTATAACATGGTAGGAGACTCTATAACATGGTATGACTTTAGAATATGGTAGGATACTCTAGAACATGGTAGGACTGTATACCATGGTAGGACTCGAGAACATGGTAGGATACTATAGAACATGGTAGGACTGTATACCATGGTAGGACTCTAGAACATGGTAGGATACTATAGAACATGGTAGGACTGTATACCATGGTAGGACTCTAGAACATGGTAGGATACTATAGAACATGGTAGGACTGTATACCATGGTAGGACTCTAGAACATGGTAGGATACTATAGAACATGGTAGGACTCTAGAACATGGTAGGAGACTATAGAACATGGTAGGACTGTATACCATGGTAGGACTCTAGAACATGGTAGGATACTATAGAACATGGTAGGACTGTATACCATGGTAGGACTCTAGAACATGGTAGGAGACTATAGAACATGGTAGGGCACTCTGGAACATGGTATGACTCTAGAACATGGTAGGAGATTATAGAACATGGTAGGACTCTAGAATGTGGTAGGACTCTAGAATGTGGTAGGAGACTCTATAACATGGTAGGAGACTCTATAACATGGTATGACTTTAGAATATGGTAGGATACTCTAGAACATGGTAGGACTCTAGAACATGGTAGGATAATATAGAACATGGTAGGACTCTAGAATGTGGTAGGATACTCTAGAACATGGTAGGACACTAGAACATAATAGGAGACTTTATAACATGGTAGGACACTAGAACATGGTTGGACTCTAGAACATGGTAGAACATTATTATAAACTAACCTCCAATAAACAAACACCAAGAATTACAAACACTCTCCCCAGGGGGGAAGCCACAGTTTCAGTATCCGGATCCACAAATCCAGAACTGGATTCAAGGTACTTCATCCAATCACGGTGTAGAGTGGTGGTGTTAAGCTATGCAACCCTAACCCAATCACATGCCTCCATTATGTTTCCAGGGGGATATATTTTCCATACCATGTCGTGATTGGTTGAAATACCTTGGATCCGGTTTCTGGATATCGGGCTCTGGTTCGTTAAAATGTGGCGACTAAAGGTTTATTAACCCAAACTCCCTAACCCTACTAACCCAAACCCCCTAACCTTACTAACCTAAACCCCCTAACCCTACTAATCTTAACCCTACTAACCCAAACCCCCTAACCCTACTAACCCAAACCCCCTAACCCTACTAATCCTAACCTTATTAACCCAAACCCCCATAACCCTACTAATCAAAACCCCCCTAACCCTACTAACCCCAAACCCCCTAACCCTACTAATCCTAACCCTATTAACCCAAACCCCCTAACCCTACTAACCCCAAACCCCCTAACCCTACTAACCCAAACCACCTAACCCTACTAATCATAACCCTAAAACCCAATACCCCCTAACCCTACTAAACCCAAACCCCCTAACCCAAACCCCCTTAACCCTACTAATCCTAACCCTACTAACCCAAACCCCCTAACCCTACTAATCCTAACCCTATTAACCCAAACCCCCTAACCCTACTAATCCAAACCCCCTAACCCTAACTAACCCAAACCCCCTAACCCTACTAACCCAAACCCCCTAACCCTACTAATCCTAACCCTATTAATCCAAACCCCCTAACCCTACTAATCCAAACCCCCTAACCCTACTAACCCAAACCCCCTAACCCTACCAACCCAAACCCCCTAACCCTACTAATCCTAACCCTATTAACCCAAACCCCCTAACCCTACTAATCCAAACCCCCTAACCCTACTAACCCAAACCCCCTAACCCTACTAACCCAAACCCCCTAACCCTACTAATCCTAACCCTACTAATCCTAACCCTACTAACCCAAACCCCCTAACCCTACTGTGGAGTGTGTGTGGAGTGTGTGTTGTTGATGGCTGGTCTACAGCCTCCCCTGGTCTGAGTCAGACTGATTGGACTCTGGCTGGGTGGGGCTGCACACCTGGGGTACAGAGCAATCATGGCACCCAGGATAAACCAGCTATCACCACACACTCGAGGAGGAGCCACTGTCATGGCAGCTTGAACATCAGCTCAGCAAATACCACCTGCTCTCCAATAAACATACTGAAGCAACAACATCTACCCGTGTCCCGTGTCGGAGGAAAAGCCAGTTAGGTGGCGTGTGGCCAGGAGCAACCCTGCCACACTGGCGCCCAATGTGGGGCTCCTCCGACCGGGAAGGGACGCGGAAGGGCTGCCCAAAACCGCACCTGGATCCACCAGCCGGGGCAGAGGACAGCCACCTCAACACCAGCTCCTCCTGAACGGCAAATATTATACATATATACACACAAACACACAATAGAATTGTACTCTGTGTACATTTTCTAATGGTTTAATTCTGTCTGACAACTTTAGAGTTTCTCACAAGCGTAATTGCAAGATAAAGCTATTAAACTGACATATTGTATTAATCCCCTGAAGGAAATCTGAAACTGACTTGTAGGTTCGATCACTAAGGAGCTGGAATATTCTTAAGACTCAAGGCTTTCCATAAATTATAATAACAATAACTAAATAACAGAAACATGTAGCTGTAACATCATAAGCGAAAAAGTAAATCGCAAATCTTATCAGCAAAATCCACATTGACCACAGAGGGAAATCCGAGTGACTAGTGTGCCTAATTGGGG
The DNA here is from genome assembly GCA_030340625.1 of Merluccius polli. NCBI lineage: Eukaryota > Metazoa > Chordata > Actinopteri > Gadiformes > Merlucciidae > Merluccius > Merluccius polli. The sequence continues at coordinate 18,750 of JAOPHQ010000741.1, forward strand.
ACAATGCGAGCATGCGGCTCCATGTGAGCAGCAGATGAGCCTCAGGGCAGCAGCAGCCCTGCAAGAGCTCAGCGTCTGCTTCACTACACAAAACGCAATTCATTCACTTAACTAACCCCACTAATTACAGCTGAACCCGCTAGATTAACTCTGACTCTCCTTTTCTATTTCTGACAACACCCTAGGGCAAGCACCCAAACCCAAGTACCCTAACCCAAACCCAAGTACCCTAACCCTAACCCAAGTACCCTAACCTAACCCAAGTACCCTAACCCAAGTACCCTAACCCTAACCCAAGTACCCTACCCCTAACCCAAGTACCCTAACCCAAACCCAAGTACCCTAACCCAAACCCAAGTACCCTAACCCTAACCCAAGTACCCTAACCTAACCCAAGTACCCTAACCCTAACCCAAGTACCCTAACCCAAACCCAAGTACCCTAACCCAAGTACCCTAACCTAACCCAAGTACCCTAACCCAAACCCAAGTACCCTAACCCAAACCCAAGTACCCTAACCCTAACCCAAGTACCCTAACCCAAACCCAAGTACCCTAACCCAAACCCAAGTACCCTAACCTAACCCAAGTACCCTAACCTAACCCAAGTACCCTAACCCAAGTACCCTAACCCTAACCCAAGTACCCTAACCCAAGTACCCTAACCTAACCCAAGTACCCTAACCCAAGTACCCTAACCCTAACCCAAGTACCCTAACCCTAACCCAAGTACCCTAACCCAAGTACCCTAACCTAACCCAAGTACCCTAACCCAAGTACCCTAACCCTAACCCAAGTACCCTAACCCAAGTACCCTAACCTAACCCAAGTACCCTAACCTAACCCAAGTACCCTAACCCAAGTACCCTAACCCTAACCCACTCACATTTCCCACAACAGAAACCATGCAGAGCAGAGAGCCTACATTTACAAGGTATTCATCTGGTATTCATATATATATATATATATATATATATATATATATATATATATATATATATATATATATTACATATAAGTGTTAATGAACCTGCTTGTGCCTCCTCACATCCTCACCTCCCCTAACAACATGCTAAAGGCGCAGGTAGGAAACAGAACAATGTGTTTTTCATCATTTCTGTATTTCAGTGTACTTTTACATTTTTCAGAGAATCAGACAATTAGTGTCAATTTTGAAGACACTTTTAAAATAATAGACAAAAGAAAAATGTACCGGCGGTTCTGCTGCAAAGGAACCTCTCTGTCTCACGAG
>JAOPHQ010000741.1:25000-27390 GCA_030340625.1 Merluccius polli
CTACTACACATGAACCTATATACCGCTCTATCACCTAATACACATGAACCTATATACCGCTCTATCACCTAATACACATGAACCCTCTATACCGCTCTATCACCTAATACACATGAACCTCTATACCGCTCTATCACCTAATACACATGAACCTCTATACCGCTCTATCACCTAATACACATGAACCCTCTATACCGCTCTATCACCTAATACACATGAACCTCTATACCGCTCTATCACCTAATACACATGAACCTCTATACCGCTCTATCACCTAATACACATGAACCTCTATACCGCTCTATCACCTAATACACATGAACCTCTATACCGCTCTATCACCTAATACACATGAACCCTCTATACCGCTCTATCACCTAATACACATGAACATCTATACCGCTCTATCACCTAATACACATGAACCCTCTATACCGCTCTATCACCTAATACACATGAACCTCTATACCGCTCTATCACCTAATACACATGAACCTCTATACCGCTCTATCACCTAATACACATGAACCTCTATACCGCTCTATCACCTAATACACATGAACCTCTATACCGCTCTATCACCTAATACACATGAACATCTATACCGCTCTATCACCTAATACACATGAACCTCTATACCGCTCTATCACCTAATACACATGAACCCTCTATACCGCCCTATCACCTAATACACATGAACCTCTATACCGCCCTATCACCTAATACACATGAACCTCTATACCGCTCTATCACCTAATACACATGAACCTCTATACCGCTCTATCACCTAATACACATGAACCTCTATACCGCTCTATCACCTAATACACATGAACCTCTATACCGCTCTATCACCTAATACACATGAAACCCTCTATACCGCTCTATCACCTAATACACATGAACCTCTATACCGCTCTATCACCTAATACACATGAACCTCTATACCGCTCTATCACCTAATACACATGAACCTCTATACCGCTCTATCACCTAATACACATGAACCCTCTATACCGCTCTATCACCTAATACACATGAACCTCTATACCGCTCTATCACCTAATACACATTAACCTCTATACCGCTCTATCACCTAATACACATGAACCTCTATACCGCTCTATCACCTAATACACATGAACCTCTATACCGCTCTATCACCTAATACACATGAACCTCTATACCGCTCTATCACCTAATACACATGAACCTCTATACCGCTCTATCACCTAATACACATGAACCTCTATACCGCTCTATCACCTAATACACATGAACCTCTATACCGCTCTATCACCTAATACGCATGAACCTCTATAACCCTCTATCACCTAATACGCATGAACCTCTATACCGCTCTATCACCTAATACACATGAACCTCTATACCGCTCTATCACCTAATACACATGAACCTCTATACCTGCTCTATCACCTAATACACATGAACCTCTATACCGCTCTATCACCCAATACACATGAACCTCTATACCGCTCTATCACCTAATACACATGAACCTCTATACCGCTCTATCACCTAATACACATGAACCTCTATACCGCTCTATCACCTAATACACATGAACCTCTATACCGCTCTATCACCTAATACACATGAACCTCTATACCGCTCTATCACCTAATACACATGAACCTCTATACCGCTCTATCACCCAATACACATGAACCTCTATACCGCTCTATCACCTAATACACATGAACCTCTATACCGCTCTATCACCTAATACACATGAACCTCTATACCGCTCTATCACCTAATACACATGAACCTCTATACCGCTCTATCACCCAATACACATGAACCTCTATACCGCTCTATCACCTAATACACATGAACCTCTATACCGCTCTATCACCTAATACACATGAACCTCCTATACCGCTCTATCACCTAATACACATGAACCTCTATACCGCTCTATCACCTAATACACATGAACCTCTATACCGCTCTATCACCTAATACACATGAACCTCTATACCGCTCTATCACCTAATGCACATGAACCTCTATACCGCTCTATCACCTAATACACATGAACCTCTATAACCGCTCTATCAACTAATACACATGAACCTCCTATACCGCTCTATCACCTAATACACATGAACCTCTATACCGCTCTATCACCTAATACACATGAATCCTCAGTCTATACCGCTCTATCACCTAATACACATGAACCTCTATACCGCTCTATCACCTAATACACATGAACCTCTATACCGCTCTATCACCTAATACACATGAACCTCTATACCGCTCTATCACCGTAATACACATGAACCTCTATACCGCTCTATCACCTAATACACATGAACCTCTATACCGCTCTATCACCTAATACACATGAATGCCCTCAGTCC
>JAOPHQ010000742.1:0-20000 GCA_030340625.1 Merluccius polli
TCATACCCTACAACATACTCTATGATAGACACATACAAATAGGTAGGGGTTAGACAGTACAGAGACAGGTCATTAAGGAGCAGGTAGGGGTTAGACAGTACAGAGACGGGTCATTAAGGAGCAGGTAGGGGTTAGACAGTACAGAAACAGGCCATTAAGGAGCAGGTAGGGGTTAGACAGTACAGAGGCAGGTCATTAAGGAGCAGGTAGGGGTTAGACAGTACAGAGACGGGTCATTAAGGAGCAGGTAGGGGTTAGACAGTACAGAAACAGGTCATTAAGGAGCAGGTAGGGGTTAGACAGTACAGAGGCAGGTCATTAAGGAGCAGGTAGGGGTTAAACAGTACAGAGACAGGTCATTAAGGAGCAGGTAGGGGTTAGACAGTACAGAGACAGGTCATTAAGGAGCAGGTAAGGGTTAGACAGTACAGAGACAGGCCTTTAAGGCGCAGGTAGGGGTTTGACAGTACAGAGACAGGTCATTAAGGAGCAGGTAGGGGTTAGACAGTACAGAGACAGGCCTTTAATAATAATAATAATAATAATTACTTGCATTTATATAGCGCTTTTCAAGATACCCAAAGCGCTTTACATAGTGTGTGTGTGTGTGTGTGTGGGGGGATATGACACCTCATCCGCTACCAGAGTGTAGCACCCACTTGGGTGATGCACGGCAGCCAGTATGCGCCAGAACGCTCACCACACACTGGCTCAGCGGAGAGGTGAGGAATGAACTAACCAATTAGAGACCAGGGGATGATTAGGTGGCCATGTTGGTACAAGAGCCGGGTTGGGAGTTTGGCCGGGACACCGGGGTTAGCATCCCTACTCTTGCGATGAGTGCCACGGGATCTTTAGTGACCACAGGGAGTCAGGACCTCGGTTTAACGTCTCATCCGAAAGACGGTGCTCTAGACAGGACGGAGTCCCCGTCTCCATCCCGGGGCATTGGGGATCTAACAGAGGCCAGAGGGATGAGCACCCCCTACTGGCCCTCCAACACCTCTACCAGCACCAACTGGTCTCCCATCCAGAGATGGACCAGACCTGCCCCTGCTTAGCTTCCAAAGAAACCAGCAGTGCAAGGCAGGTAGCCACGGTGCCGGCTAGGGGTTAGACAGTACAGAGACAGGTCAGTAAGGAGCAGGTAGGGGTTAGACAGTACAGAGACAGGTCATTAAGGAGCAGGTAGGGGTTAGACAGTACAGAGACGGGTCATTAAGGAGCAGGTAGGGGTTAGACAGTACAGAGGCAGGTCATTAAGGAGCAGGTAGGGGTTAGACAGTACAGAGACAGGTCATTAAGGAGCAGGTAGGGGTTAGACAGTACAGAGACATGTCATTAAGGAGCAGGTAGGGGTTAGACAGTACAGAGACAGGCCATTAAGGAACAGGTAGGGGTTAGACAGTACAGAGACAGGTCATTAAGGAGCAGGTAGGGGTTAGACTGTACAGAGACAGGCCTTTAAGGCGCAGGTAGGGGTTAGACAGTACAGAGACAGGTCAGTAAGGAGCAGGTAGGGGTTAGACAGTACAGAGACAGGTCATTAAGGAGCAGCTAGGGGTTAGACAGTACAGAGACGGGTCATTAAGGAGCAGGTAGGGGTTAGACAGTACAGAGGCAGGTCATTAAGGAGCAGGTAGGGGTTAGACAGTACAGAGACAGGTCATTAAGGAGCAGGTAGGGGTTAGACAGTACAGAGACAGGTCATTAAGGAGCAGGTAGGGGTTAGACAGTACAGAGACAGGTCATTAAGGAGCAGGTAGGGGTTAGACAGTACAGAGACAGGTCATTAAGAAGCAGGTAGGGGTTAGACATATTTTTTAACCTGGAATAACCTTTGCTGTGAATCGACTACTACTATATATATATATATATATATATTTATATATAATATACACATGGCAGTATATTTGTATTGTAAGGCATTTCTCTATATCAAAATACTGAATCAGTGAACTGTCCCACGCTATAATTTTGATACAACACTCTTATATTCACACCATAGTTTTGTAAAGCTATTATTATCAAGCTGTTGATAAAGATAATAAGAATAAAGTGTTCAATGTGTCCATATTAATATTCATGTTCCCACACAGAGGAATATGAGGAAATAAGACTGATATGCAGATGAGCTCCTGTGAAGATATGCAAATACTAAGCTAGAGACTCCCAACATTATCCACTAGGATACATAGGAACAGACAGCATGTGCACAGCACACACACACACACACACACACAGGACCTACTGTATGTTCCTTCCTTTCCAAATCTACCGAGACGTAATTTACATACGGTTTAAAAATACGATTACAACAAAGATTACAATCCTCTCTAAGGGTTTGGTTACGTCCTCCCATAAGGTTAGAAGTGTGCAGAAACGCACTGCAAGCTTTCCTGGCGTCTGTATGATGTCATCATGACCATGAGGTTATCATGTCCATGACGTCATCATGACCATGACGTCATGTTTTAGTGGTAAAAGTTTATTAAAACAACGTGGTGAGGTACTGGTGACATTTTGAGTTGAGCTAATATTTGTCTGAGCACACTGACTAAAATCTCTGAGAAAGTAAGAGTATAGGGATGGACTTTTTCTTTTTTATAGACATTATCTTTTCGTCATGTTTTCCAATCAGTTTGACTGATCCATATGAGAATAGATCCCTTCTCACAGACGTCACCGTAGGACAAACAGGGTTCGCTCATAACATGAATTATGGGTCTGCTGCTTTTATACCATACATACAAGTAGCACACTCATCTCACCTATTTTACACATGCGTTGCACACTGTGACTGTGCATTTGATATGCAATATTAGATTTTAGATTATGTTTTTTATTGTTTCATTCATTATTTCATCATTTCCTGTTTTTACTTTCTTACTGTTTCGGATACTTCACTTCCTGCCCTGGGGTTTCCCGCCTCTGTGATTGTCCACCATCACCCTGATTAGTTTGCCTCTCATTATCCTCTCCTTCCTAGTGTATTTAGTCTCTCATTATCCTCTCCTTCTTGTGTATTTAGTCTCTCATTATCCTCTCCTTCTTGTGTATTTAGTCTCTCATTATCCTCTCCTTCCTAGTGTATTTAGTCTGTCTCATTATCCTCTCCTTCCTAGTCTATTTAGTCTGTCTTGTTATCCTCTCCTTCCTAGTGTATTTAGTCTCATTATCCTCTCCTTCCTATTGTATTTAGTCTGTCTCATTATCCTCTCCTTCCTAGTGTATTTATTCTCAGTATCCTCTCCTTCCTAGTGTATTTAGTCTCTCATTATCCTCTCCTTCCTAGTGAATTTAGTCATATTATCCTCTCCTTCCTAGTGTATAGTCTCTCATTATCCTCTCATTCCTAGTGTATTTAGTCTCTCATTATCCTCTCCTTCCTAGTGTATTTAGTCTCTCATTATCCTCTCCTTTCTAGTGTATTTAGTCTCTCATTATCCTCTCCATCCTAGTGTATTTAGTCTGTCTCATTATGCTCTCCTTTCTAGTGTATTTAGTCTGTCTCATTATCCTCTCCTTCCTAGTGCATTTAGTCGTATTATCCTCTCCTTCCTAGTGTATTTAGTCTGTCTCATTATCCTCTCCATCCTAGTGTATTTAGTCTCAGTATCCTCTTCTTCCCAGTGTTTTTAGTCTCTCATTACCTTCTCCTTCCTAGTGTATTAAGTCTCTCATTACCTTCTCCTTCCTAGTGTATTAAGTCTGCGTCATTCTCTCCTTCCCAGTGTTTTTAGTCTCTCATTACCTTCTCCTTCCTAGTGTATTAAGCCTGGGTCATTCTCTCCTAGTGTATTTAGTCTGTCTCATTATCCTCTCATTCCCAGTGTATTTAGTCTCTATCCTCTCATTCCCAATTTATTTAGTCTCATTATCCTCTCCTTCCTAGTGTATATAGTCTCTCATTATCATCTCCATCCTAGTGTATTCAGTGTCTCATTATCCTCTCATTCCCAGTGTATTTAGTCTCATTATCCCCTTCTTCCTAGTGTATATCATCTCTCATTATCCTCTCCATCCTAGTGTATTCAGTCTCATTATCCTCTTATTCCTAGTGTATTTAGTCTGTCTCATTATCCTCTCATTCCCAGTGTATTCAGTCTCACTATCCCCTCATTCCCAGTGTATTTAGTCTCATCATCCTCTCATTCCCAGTGTATTTAGTCTCATTATCTCCTCCTTCCTAGTCTATTTAGTCTGTCTTGTTATCCTCTCCTTCCTAGTGTATTTAGTCTCATTATCCTCCCTCATTATCGTCTGTGCCAGTTATTCTCTGTTCCCTGCGTCAAGCCTTCCAGCTATTTTCTTGAGTTTAGTACTCCTGTTTTATTATTTTTAATCTCTGCTAGTTTTACCTGACGTCGCCTTTGTCTTCTCCTCGCCGAATTTATTTGCCTAATCTCCTGACTGATTATCGTTTACCGAACCAATCAAGATGGATTATGATTCTGTTTCTGAGTCACGCCCCTTGCCAGCGTTCTCACCAGCCGTTACGAATGTAACTCCTGAATCTAGTCCTGCCGAAACCCACACATCTCCACCGAGGTCATAGACTGAAGACATCTCGAAGTTTAAATGCTCATTAAAATGTTGAGGTCCGTTTCATGCTATATGAATGATGTCGTTTTTTTGGCACACACACAATAAAAAAAACTGCCTTTAACTTTCTGCAGCACTCAACTCGATGAAACCAACCATCCATACATTTTAATCATTGAATCGTATTTTCAGATATATTTTGTTGAAGGTCTTCATGAAAAACAAGCTGAAAAAGTGTTGCAGCATAGACACACACACACACACGTGCACTAACACACGCACACACACACACACACACGCAGTCAAAAACATTCAATCCCTCACCAAGCACCACAGACTCGAACCGCATCAACAAATAACTCTTTTATTAGAATATCCCGTTTACCCGACCGGCCTCAATCCAAAAATGCAGCAGTTACAACCACAGATCCAATCTTACCCTAAAAATGAACGCTTACAATGCGTGTCAAGGCTTAAAAACGGACGACATCTTACTTAAAAATGTTTTTATATTTTATGTCTTGGCGTCGTATAAAGCGGTGGATTAAAACAACGCTAGAAGATAGCGAAGCGGCAGAACGACACACACACACACACACACACACACACACACACCCTCTCTTGGTGCTCAGCTTCTAGATGAAAAAAAGCGTTGATTCTTCATCGCCGGGCGGACGACGCCAAAAGATGAGAGTTTATATCTCTCGTGCACAACTGTGAGGAAAGCTCAAACAAGTGATTACTTAAACCCCCAGTCCTTCATCTAGTAGCTCTTTAACTGGTAGAGTTCAGACCCCCCCCCCCCCACCCCACCCCCCTCATCCCAAACCCTGATCCCAACGTATAACTTCTCTGTTCAAATAAATACAAATACAGTAAGTCACTACACGTGAATTGCGTCACACTTAGAAGTAAAACTATGATGAAAATACTCTGATTGGAAGTTGAAAGTTGTTGTACTGCATATGCCTTCTTCGTTCCCCTCAACACGCCGGCTTACTTCCGTCTGAGCCAATCACAGCGCTCCGCTGGGGACGTTCTCATTGGATGAGATGAAAGCAAGTGTGGGCGGAGTTGAGGAAAGTGAATGGCGCTTCTCCCTGTGAACTAGCTGTGGGCGGGGGGGGGGGGGGGGGGGGGGGGGGGGGGGGGGGGGGGTGAAGGGAAGGGGAGGGAGGGGGACGTTATGAAGAAGGTTATGATGAAGGGGAGGTGAGGGTAATGAAGATGATGAGTGGAAGGTGAGGAAGAGGAGCGGGGGGAGGATGAGGGGCGGGAAGGGAGGATGAGAACAAGGATGGGGGAGGGGAGGATGAGGAGGGTGAGGGTAAGGATGATGATGATGAGTGGAAGGTGAGGAAGACGAGCGGAGGAGGACGATGGGGGGGCGGGGTGAGGGTGAGGGTTGGGGTGAGGATGAGGAAGGTAAGGGGAGGCCGGGTCAGGCCTGGGTCTCGGGTGCCGGTGTGTCCAGGGTGGGTCTCTGCGTCGGGGGCTGTGTGCTGGGGTCGTTTCCCCCCCCACTCTCCTCCTCCTCCTCCTCCTCCTCCGGTCTGGAGCCGCACAGGTGTCTTCTATACACAGGAGGGCTGGAGACACACACACACACACATATGCAGACGCACACACACACACGCACGCACACGCAGACGCACACACACACACACATGCACACACACAGACAGACAGGTGCCCATACACACACACACACACACACATACACACAGATAGGCAGGTGCGCACGCACACACACACACACACACACACACACACACACACAAGGTTAGTTACTGAACACACCTGTTTACGAGTTTCTGAGTGAAAGCATCAGTGATGTCATGTGCTGCAAGGCGCATGCGAGAACAGCATGCAGGGCCGCCGCGCACGACAACAACAACAACCAGGCAAATATATTCAAACTCGCTTTGTCATGCAAGAAGACAGGAAAGTTTGCGTCACTGCATACACAAGTTGTGGTGAAGGATAACACAAGGACAGGGCAAAATAAGTAAGTAAAATAAAATAGGAAAATACGCGACATGCTTTCGTCTTTCGTGTGATGAACATACGAGTATTCATAATGTCATATATAATACACCACAGCAGATTTAAACAACACGCTATGAGGCGTCCGTTTCTACGGTAGCGACCGATCTCTCATCGTTAATTATTCTGCAGTCCGTGTCGACAATCGTTTATGCCAGACGCACTTCTTAAAAACCTCCTCAGTCAATGTTAAAAGGATCACGGGGTCAAACCGGCCGTCTGTTATGCGGGGATAATGCACATCTAAAGAGATATAGCTCAACCTTAGAGTCCCGGCGAGAGAGATTCATGTTCCTCCACAAGGCTAGTCTGTCCTTTAGGGACTCTTGTTGTGAAATAACTATTTTCAGTACCTCTACTACAGTTTTTTCTCTCTCTCTCTCTCTCTCTCTCTCTCTCTCTCTCTCTCTCTCTCTCTCTCTCTCTCTCTCTCTCTCTCTCCCTCCCTGGCAGGGAAACGCGCCAATATGTAATTCAAAACTTTTAATTGATCCCTTTAAATAATCTGCTGTCAGGCGAGCAGTTAGGCCTGTGCCTAACCGCTCCGTGCCAGAGGATTTCGGGAGACTCCGGGGGGAGAAAAACAGGAGTTGTGCGCCGCTATGGTTCCCCCCCCCCCCCCCCCCCCCCCCCCCCGCCAGCGCATTTACACCGTCGGCGTTGCTTATCGACACCGTCCACATTCAAATTCTTGGCGGAAAAAATACCCCCCCCGCCCCCATTCGAAACCGCTGCAGAACCACGTAACGCCGAAAATGTTGTTATTTGGACTTTCCAGGCAGCGGTAAACATATTTCATCACATCCACATTACTGTAGTACACAGAATCGTCAGGGTGCTGTTTAATAATGCATCCGACATAAAAAAAAACAGGCGTGTGCGTTAGTGTGTTAGTTTGGGTCAACGGTCCGGACTTGAGTCATTCCGGGGGTGCCAGCGGTTCCTCGGTCTCACCGCGCGTCGTCTCCCCTGTCCCGCCTCGAGGCCTTCAGGTTCAGTCGCTGTCGGCCTTGTAGAGGTATTTCATCACCAGGTTGTCCACCTTCTTCTGGTTCTTCTTGGTCTCCTTCTTGGCGGGCTTCGCCGAGCGCCCCGGCGGCGGGTCGGCGTCGTCTCCCTCGTCGTCCGAGAGCCGCGGCGGGCGTCTGGCGGGGCCCTTCTTGATGCTGCTGGCGCTGCGGTAGGAGATGGTGGAGTCCGACGACGAGCTCTCGGACGAAGACGAGGAGGAAGACGAGGAGGAGGAGGAGGACGACGACGAGTCCTCGGACTCGCTGGCCTCCTTCTTCTTGGACTTCCTCTTGGACTTCTTGGCCTTCCTCCCGCGGGTGCTTCCCCGGCTGCGGCTGTGGCCGCCGTCCGACGAGGAGCTCTCCGACTCGGACGCCTTGCTCTTCTTCTTGGCCTTGCGGCTGCGGCTGGAGCCGGTGCTGTAGCTGCTGGCGGAGCGGTGGCTGTAGTCCAGCGCCGAACCCGACGCCGAGCGAGAGAGGCTGGCGGAGGAGGCGGCGCCGGTGCTGCGGCCCAAGCCTTCGTCGTCCCCTTTCAGCCTCGATACGCCCCTCCTGCCGTCCTCCCCCGCTCCTCCTCCTCCTCCTCCTCCTCCCGGCGCGGCCGAGCCCTCTCCCTCCGCGGCGTCGTTGTCGTCGGAGTCCTCCAGCTTGCTCCTCTTGAACTTGATGGGCTTGAAGCTCAGCACCTCGTTGATGGCCGCCTCCAGGTCCGGGTCCAGGTAGTTGCGGTGCGTGACGGGCTTGGCGTCGGAGACGTCCGGGGCGTTCCCGTCCGAGGAGCGGGGCTGAGCCGGCGTGGAGTAGCTCCTGTGCGACGACGACCGGGGGCTGTAGGCCGAGGTGCCGCCGGCGCCCTCGTTGAACGCCAGGCTCCGGGCGTCGTCGTCGTCTTCGTCCAGGCACACGCCGAACTCGCTGAGGCCGCAGCTGCGCGCCAGGGACATGCGCGAGCCGCTGCGGCGCTCCTCCTTCCAGGAGGTGCTGCGCTGCAGGGACCGCGGGCTGCTCACGCTGCTGATGGTCGACTTGTCGTCGTCGTCGTCGTCAAACGCCGGCGGCCTCCGGGCCGACAGCCGACTGGGAGCCAGCGACGACACCACCGAGTCTTTGTCGGGGCTTCCTCCCGCTCCGCCGCCGCCGCCGCCGGCGCGCGAGGCGTTCCAGCGGCGGTCCAGGCCCTTGCGGGCGCGGCTGGCGGCCTCGGAGTACGCCATGGAGATGACCGAGCTGCGGTCGTCCATGTCGTCCTGGGCCGCCTCGCCGCCGCCGCCGCCGCCGGGCTTGGCCTTGGCGGCCTTGCGGAGCGCGGCGTGGTCGGGGCCGTCCGGCCGCTCCTTCAGGGTGCTGAACAGGGAGCTGTCGTCTCCCGTTCCTCCGATGGAGTCCTTGAGGTTGGAGCGCTTCCTGTAGCTGAGGGTGCTCATCACCGACGCCGATCTGCTCAGGTCGGGCTCTTTGCCCTCTTTGACCCCTTCGGACGTCTTCCCCTCCTTACCGTCTTTCCCCTCCTTGGGGTCGGCGTTGGCCGCGTGTCTGACAGGGGGGCGTTCGTGAAAATAATAATACATCGAGACGAAATGGGAGGAAACAGAGAGAAAGGAAATAGACAAGGATGAGAAGGATACAGTTTTGAAAAATGAAAGGGAGTTTGTTTCTCTCCAACCATTTGCATTTCTTTAATAACAGATATATAGAGAGATAGAAAGAGAAGTGGAAAGATAGGCGGAGGCGCGCTACTTCTCAGCGTGTGCTGCGTGAGCTCATCTGAAATCATGCAGCAGTGCGCCGTCGCATCTCTCCTGCTTTGCAGAAATGAAAAGGATTCTTTGTCATTTGCATTCGTCCTTGGCAGCATCTTTAAAGTCAGAGACCGGGTGGGGGGTGGGGGGGGGGGGGGGGGGGGGTGGGGGGAGATGGAGGCGAGGCCGTAGGAGCGAGGATCTCTTGAGCTATGGCTGCTATGTATACGGTGAGAAGGGTAATCTAGCACGGGGAAGATCTTACTAACCCAGTCAGAGGGACCATTTAGCAGCCATGCCAACTGGCCACCAGCCACCGCCATAAATATGACAGCCACTCGCCGCCGCCTCCTCCTCCTCCCCTGCCATCCTCCGTCATTAGGGAGATGGCTGAAAGGAACAGTTGACACCTAATCATAAGAAACACTCACCCTGCCACCGTCGGCGAGCACCGCCTGGGGTAGGGAGGGCTTGTTTCGAGGGGGTGGGGGGGGGGGGGTGGGGAGGTCTGTACCCACCAGGCTATGACAACACATGAGAGTGGTAGTGGTGCAGTTTGTAGGGCCTAAGGCTGGAGATACACTCGCTTTTTAATCACGCCGTTCGCGTCAGACAACCGGCCGCGTCGCGAGCGGACGGGTTTACATACTCAGCCTATGGGCTTCACCGGAAGCACACACTCACCTTGTGCCTTTCAGACTCCCGTCCTCCGACTGGGTCTTGGCGGAGCCCTTGTTCCTGGACAGCCAGGACTTCACGCCGTCCACGCGGTCCTCCACCTCCGAGTCCGTCTCCGTCTCGTCTCCGCTGCGCCGGGGGGGGGGGGGGGTTGACGAAAAGGGGGGGGGGGGGGGGGGAAGTGAAAAGTGAGATAGCGCTGCGGTCGTTATCGGCGGCGGCGAAGCGCCACGGACGGCGGCTTTGTGAAACATGCATAGAGCGGAACGGAAAGGAATCGTCCATCACTCTGCTCTTAGACGACAGGCGTCGCGGCGTACATGCGCCTTCCTGTCACCGCAGGGGTCCTTCGGCGCATAACAATATTAAGGGCGGGCGGGACGGCCGGGCAATCAAAGTCGGACGCTCTATAGGATGTGCGGCGTCATGAACGTGAATTATGCCGCGAGGTGAAACGGAGGGCGGTGTGGACATGCGTCGCGCCATGCTGATGATGCCGGTGAAGGAGCGATCGCCCTGAGCAGAATGTAAATGAGCCTCTTGACGGGCTAATTAACCTAGCGCGCTAGGGCCGCGCTGCCGGCGTCTGCGTGACATGTAACCTGTCAGCCGCCGGTGATTGGGGTGGAGCTAGCCCAGGCAACCTCGCGGCCCCGGCCTTCGTCGATACGAGAGACATCTGCGGCGATCCGCGGCCGCTAATGAGCCAGCGCATTAGATTACGTATGGAAATAAGGTTAATCCCCCTTCATCTGTGTTTATGGCCACGGTTTAGCTGCTGAATTATGCATGCCTTTGTCTGAGGAGGTTCAGGAGGTAAATGGAGCAGAAGTGGGGGACAGAAGTGAGAGCGAATGCAACCGGCTCTCGCGTCGTCGGCTAAAGGCCTCTGTGAAAGCGTGCGGCGCGGCGCGGCGCGGCTAGGAGATGATCGCCGCTGGCAGAGCGGACGCGGTTGTCAAAATGGCTGCTTTTGAGCAAAATGACGTGTGAAAATAAATAGGGTTTCTCTAAACGCCGGCGATACATGAGACCAAAGGTGATCACAGCTCAGTACAGTTGGGCATGAAAACGAGTAAAGCAAAACCACAAATCCACGTTTCCATTTCGTCTTTTCTAAACTCCCTCCTTGAATGCTGTAAATAGAGATATTTAGAGACAGTTAGATAGCATTATTTTAGTTACAATCGTGTCCTCGAGTCAAATTTCAAAGAGGTAGCTCTCTTTAATTTCCAACGGCTGACTTCACAATCTTAAAAGTGCGTCCAAGGCCCAAAGTCGCTCCCCATAACCGAACCACGAAAATGGAATACAAATTCATTGACTAGCGCTTTCATCTCCCGCCTGCCTAACTACCTGGGCCTTTGAAGAGGAGGAGAAGGAGGAGGAAGAGGAAGAGGAGGCGGAGGAGGAGGAGGAGGAAAAATCTCCAGGACAGATGGAGATGACAGTCGGGCTTCATCAACTGACAACGTATATGCGGCGGATACGTCTCCGGCTCTGTTCGCTGTCGCGAGGCGATGCTTCGTCGACGCGTCTTGTCAGAGCGCGCGCCGTCACGTTAACACGGAGAAGAAAGGCTCGGCTCCCACCCACCCACCACCTGCACCCTCGTGCTCCAGGGTGCCGGGTGGGTGGGCTGCTTTAAAGATACCTGGCGTCGCCCCGCAGGAGGGGGAGAGGGCCTGCGGCGAGCGGAAGTAGGCAAATCCCAAACTGGCACTGAAATAAACACTTTTAAATGCAATGTTATTATGTATTTTGTGTGTATTACTATAAAGATAAATATTACATTATCAGAAAGGCAGTTAAAATCGTGTATGTATTTACACAGAATTGTATTTTGTTTGATTTTTTATTGTTATAGTTTTTTTGATTTAGTAGTTTCTAAAATAATTATAGGTGGAATTAATACAATTTAATTGTAGTTAATCAACATTTTTATTTGTATTTTTGTATATCATCCCTCGATCCATTTGACTTTTCTGCAATGCTTGCTTTTTGTGTACTTTTTGTTTAGCATTTTGAATGTAAATCAAACTGCTCCCGTTCGTAAAATGAAGTCCACACTTTTGATTGAAATTCAGACGGGACAAAAACGAGGCGCGTGTGTTGTGATACCGATACGATATTTCTTCACCTGCTCGATTCAGTGGCCTTCGCTACGAATCACCATTCAGGCTTCAACACATATTCAAACGCTTTCTCCTGTCAACTCTCGCTCTCACAAACACACACACACACACACACAGATGGATACACACGTGTGTGTGTGTGTGTATGGCGAGGTGCCTCACCAAATGAATGCTGTGCAAATGGTGTCACAAGCTATTTGTCCGCGGCCCGCACACCAGCTAGCTAACCGGACCTGAGGCGTCCGCGCGCGCGCCATCCCCGCAAAGGTAGCGCCGGACGCTAATCTCTTCTGACAATCGGCCTCCACTGGTTGTAAATCTTTGTCACGAATACTTATCCTCAACATCAGCCGCTCGTACGGCTTGTTCCCGCCACGTCTCCGCTCGAGCGGGTTTATACACACACGCGCGCCGCCGCCGCTAACCTGGAAGTATATATTTAACAAATATAAGTGTGGCCCGACCGGCGGGGGTGCTAATTCACGCTATCAAAACACTTTGTGACAGCGCTTTAGGAATAATTAGCGCCGCAGTGATATCAGCCGGCTGCTAACCTCCAGACGAAGCGGCGCCGCGGTTATTACGGCGTCGATATTCCACCGCGAAAAGAGCAGTCGACCGGAGCGCACTTTAAAAGCGCCATTATTGTTACTTTTCATTTTGTACTTTATCGAAGGGGAAAAAAACAACAACACGACAACAAGTGTGTTGGTGGGAAGGGGACATTACTGGAGAGATGAGAGCCATGCCAAATTGCTCAGGGAACGCTTGTTTATCAGCCTATAAATGCTAATGTTTAGGAGCCGGTTTCCGCGGCGTCGCCCACTTGTCTCGGCATTCCAGCCATTACCTCGCCACCCCGTCCAAAAGGTAACGCAAATTATCCAGAAAAAAAGGTCCGCTTTGCAAATTACCGTCAATTTTCTGACATTAATGTTAATGCACACCGCCGGCACATCAAGGTTAGGGCAGGAACAAATGTTGGTGTTTCATCTCTCTCTCCTTCTCCCCTCTCTCTCTCTCCATCTCTCCATCTCTCTCTCTCTCTCTCTCTCTCTCCTCTCTCTCTCCATCTCTCTCTCTCTCTCTCTCTCCATCTCTCTCTCTCTCACTCTCTCTCTCTCTCTCTCCCTCTCTCTCTAGGCTTGGATACACAGACGACGTCTGATGGAAAGTGAATAACAATGAGTGTTGACTCGTAGAGAGTGCATCGGCGTACTTCTGCGCGCCTCCATCATACCTGCCAACCTTGGACAATATTTATGACTACCATTCTAGACGGCGCGAGAGGCACTCACACAGTGAGTTTCCTCCGCCGCCGTATATCAGCTACCTGGCGTTATGAATTACGCGCATTACCGTGATCATCTGTGTTTGCGTTATAAAACAGCGAACCCTCAAAACAACACGAGCGCTAGCCTCGTTTCAAGCGTCGGGTGACTCATTTAAAATGATTGAGCTCGGCGTCAATGTCGGCGGTGAAAACAAATGCATCGGTGGGCATGACTCCAGATTTAGGCGGGATATTATCAATAGTTCACACGGACTCAGACGCGGTCCATGAGATTCGGCTGCCGTCGGTGGTTTTATTGAAGTGCGCGGCGCGTGTGTAAAGGAACGCCCAGGCGGTTAATCGGCGTTAATAATGAATTGATCATCGCACTGCGATGCCGTGGCTGTCTTGCCGTCTTGTTTTTGCGAACAGCCCCCCCCCCCCCCCCGATGCGTCGCCGCTAATGCAGTCGTGCGGCCATGCGTGCGGCCCTTTAATGGAAATCAGAATCGCGCAGGAGACAGACGACACTGGCGCATTAAGTGCGACGCTTTCGTCGCCGGATTGCGCGCGCGCGCTTTCGCGGCCGTCGTGTCAAACTGCGAGCGGAAGAAAGCAGCGGAAGAAACGACGTTCGACTCAAACTGTTTCTCCTTTATAATACGTCCTGCGCCCAAGGTTGAAATTCTCAAGAGTGTCAGAATCCGACAGCCCGATGCTAAAAGGCACGGATTCAGTATGCGGTCGCTCCGGTCGTGGCTGTCACCCCGGTTTGTCAGCTTATAAATTCAGAGAATGACATTGTCTGGATGAATAGAGGTATAAAACATACGGCTGACATGCTGGACCTTGGGAGCGTTTCTCCCCGAATAACAATGACCTGAGCGTTACGGCGGTGGATGCGTTATAACCTGCAGATATCCATGAACAAGGTAACGCCGTGGGATGGGAGAGCGTAACCGCATGCGACATGCATATGAAACTGTGGTCGAATGAACAGCCTCGACATGAAGGCGCAGCTCATGCTTTAGCATGTTAGCACGCTAGCGGGTTGCAGAATGCAGTTTTTCGCAGAGAGGAGAGATGAATGATGAGGTGTGTGTGTGTGTGTGTGTTTGTCATGTTAGTATTGCAAACAAACACCTCAAAGCTTCGGCACCGCGGCGACGCTGTGCTCCTGCTGCGCCGTAAATAGGTGAGAAAAACACAATTACAAGCAGCAAATAGAAGGGGGTTTCTTGTGCCGTTCTCACGTTTTGCTCTTTCTCTTCTGATATTTTGTCACCATGTCTTGTAAACTAAAAGGAGCGAGGGAGCAGAAGAGAAGAAGGAAAATAGATAGCAGCGTGTGACAGAGAGTAAAATACAACAACAACAACCAAGTACATAGTCGAGGAAGCACACACACGCAAACACCCTCCCACACATGTGCACACACATACACACACACAAACACATATACACACACACAAATACACAAAGCTATGTCCCATACAAAGACATACACACACACGGACACAACATAACCACACACAACACACCCACACACAAAAACCCTATGTCCCATACAACCGCAGAAAACACTGTATTACGTGTAAAGGGAGGTTATAGAAATGGTTTGCGATGTATTGATGGTGAAATAGTGAGTCACACATTGTGGCACTAGGTTTAAATAAACCTAGTGCTGGGCGATATGGCCTAAATTTGATATCACAATATTTTTTTGCATAATGTCATTATTCGATATTTATCGTATTACTATTATTATTATACAAATAAGCTCTCTTTGAACATTGGTGGGGACAGATGAAGCTACAGATGAAGCTGACAGCCTGCTCAGATATTTACCAATGTTTGGTTGTTAAGTAAAGTTGTGTCCTATGAGGTAGATTTGATAGTGATATCTGGCTACAGGGGTGTTGGATGTGCACACACGCACAAACACACACACACACACACACACACACACACACACACTCTATATACACACATATACACACACACGCACAAACACACACACACACACACACTCTCTATATATACACATATACACCCCCCCCACCCCTTGTCCCGCTCACCTGTTAACAAGGTCATCATTGTCGTCGGTCTCCATTTCGTCCTCAATGGCCGCCTGCAGGTCTCCGATCCTTTTGAATGCTAGCTTCAGGTCCACCTGGAGGCTCTGATTGGCTGCCTCCAAGCTCTCAATGTCCATTTCCTGATGGTGGACCAATCGGGGCGTGGCAGGTGGAGGAAGGGCAAGGTTACAGTCTGTCTCGCAACAAAACGCTCGATAAACCACAGGAGAGGGATGGAAGGACAGTGGCAGGGTCGTCTAGTGGGTGTTTAGACTCCATAAAGGTTCTGGGTTTGAACCCCAATGGCTAGATGCCCCCTAACTCCTGCTCCTTAGTGTATCTGTTTTAATTTGTAATCTCTTTTTAACTTCTATTACATTCCTGTACTTTCTGCTGTGCCCCCCAAATTTCCCCTTCTGGAATTAATGAATTACTATCGTATCTTATATTATCTTATGTTATTTTCAAATAAAACGATATTTTCGCCACGCTGGAGGTCAGGAGGTAAAGAGGAGGTCAGAAGGAGGTCAGGAGTAGGTCAGGAGTAGGTCAGGAGAAGGTCAGTAGGAGGTGAGGAGGAGGTCAGGTGGAGGTCATGAGGTGGAGGTCAGGAGGTTAGGAGGAGGTCAGGAGATGCTCACCAGTTCGTGTTTCTTGCGGCTGGCCTCTATCTCCTTCTTGGTCAACTCCCCCATCTCCTCCTTGATGTCACGGAGCTGTCTCTGCATGCGCTTGTTCTGCTCCTTTTCCCGGTTCTCTGCGGCGCTGTGCTGGTTCCGCTCCTCGGACAGCTTCTCCAGGTTCTCCTTCAGACGGCCCACCAGACTCTAAGGACAACATTCACACATCTAGATGTTATTATTGATCACAGAGAGTGGGTCAAATCCCCTTAACCCGCTCCTGTGCTAAAAACGTAGCGGCCACAGGTTCAATTCCGACATGTTGCTCCCATTCTTTCAATCCGCTTTCTGGTCTCTCTTCACTGTCCCCTCCATAAAAAACAAAAGCCCATCAAAATATTGAAAAAATATAAAGAAATTGGGTTAAATCCAGTAAGTAAAGCGCAAGGAAGAAAAATATCCAGAGCTTAAGTACCAATAAATAAATCACATTAGTACAAATAAATAAATCACAAATATGAAAAACACATACAGATTATATTTACAGCTGTTCAGTATATGGCATTGAATACACAATATGCATATTATAATAACAATAATTACCCCGGCTGTATCATTACCTTGAATGAATAAACTCTCTGTTCAGTTCAAGTTCAAGTTTAGTTTATTGTCATTCATCCGCTGATTCATCCGCATTCATCTGAAAGGCCGCCGCTGCATCCTGGGCTTAGCGCTGCCCAAGGCGATTGTGATTGGTGAATGTGATTGGCGATTGTGATTGGTTAAAGAAATACAAACATAATTCTGGCATCCCCTATGCCAGAATGGGTAGAGCCAGACCTTTCTCCAGTGCTGGCACAGCGCTAAAACCAAGTGTGGAGATAGGTGTGGCTATGCGAGACTACGAAACACCATACTAACAGGAAAACGTACACGACAGAATTAAATATTTTTTTACATTGGGCCAAATATCATCATAACAATAACATCCACCGTTGCTCTCCTCAATCAACCGCAAACTTGACAACACACAAGGTCAACAGGCAGCAAGTTAAAGCCCCCGAGAGCATGATGTCGCTCAATGACATCACATCCAGTCTAACAGGTTGAGACGCCTCCAACACAGTGTTTCACAAATAGGGGTACGTGCGTCCCTAGGGGTAGCACCTTAATAAAATGAAGTGATGCCTGAATACTAACATCCAAGTTTGGTAAATCGTTCTACTGAATGAAGCACAAGTCGATGTTTCTCACTAAACTAAAGTATTTTAATGTGTTTCCCTCCCCAAAATGTTTTGCACTGGTGAGAGTGGTACTTTCGCTGAAAAAATATCTGAAAGGCGGTACATTAGTAAAAAGTTTGAGAACCACTGACCCAACGTCTAAATGGACCAGACATGTTGACAGAGTGTGGTCATTAGGGCACAGGAAAATGTGTATTTTGCCTGCAGGTTTGTTTGCCTGAGTGTCTAACCCCTACCTGCACCCAGTTTTCAGTTGCAGTTTGGTTAGATTTAGGCAACACAACTACTTGGTTAGGGTTAGAGTTAGGCTTTCTGGCAGAAAAGGCTTTCTGGCAGAAAGTCCTGAAAGGCACACTTCTCCTGCGTGCTCCTACCTCCAGCCTCTTGATCTGAGTCCTCTCGTACTCCAGCTTGGTGTCCAGCTCCCTGATCTTGGCCTCCTGGCGGCTGACCAGCGACTTCTCCACCATGGACTGTTCCTGGAAGTCCAGCTGGCTCTGCAGCGAGTGGAGCTGGGGGAGAAACAAGACGACGACAAGAGTGAATGACAGACCACCATAGGGGACTGGACAGAACAAATCTCGCTTCATGTGGGGACAGCTCGGGACTTCGGTCCTGAGGAGGAGGGGGGTGGGGGGGACTCAGGGTTAGGCCTACAGTTTTGACACCTCGCCATAGCAGGAGTGGCAGCTCATCATCATCTAGTGGTCTTGACACTGCTGACATCTCGTAGATATATTAGATTTTTTTTGCTGCTTTGTTGTGTTTAGAGAGGATAATAGATTGGAAGAATAGATGAGAGGAATACATAATAATAAATGACAGTGCCTGCTTAAACACTGTGGGGGACCGTCTCCAGACCTCGACATAAGCACGTACATGGGGGGTTTCCAGATGGTTTGGTCTCACGTCTGCCCCTTGGCCCCATCAGTATGGCTCAAGAAACCCTTCATCGACCTCACCTCTCATTTGGTTTGTTTCCCCCGAATGTCCTTGTTTGGGAAATTCCTTCCACCTGTCTTGATTACTGATCCTGTGTTCGTGTTATTTACCTTCCCCAGTTTCTGTCCCTTGTTGTCGGTTATTTACGTTTCTGCATTTGTTCAGTAGATTTCGGTTGCCTGCTAAGTGGTTTTCCTCCCTGCTATCGGGTTCACCACCGGCTTTCTGAAAGCCGATCTCTACTCTAAAATGTAAGTTGCTGTAAAATAGTACATTCTCCAGATTGGTCACAGTTCAAACTCCTCCGGCTCAGTAGTGGGAGTGCTAAAAAACCAAGAAATTCAATTCATCAATTCAACACAACAGAAGTCCGCCGGTGCTCACAGAATAGTGTTTCAAATCAATCAAACTGCTCAAACGGCAGATCACGTTGTGAACGGCAACATGGTTATTTGAATAAAGTTCAATCGAATTCACCTTTTGTCCCACCCTGTTTCTGCACACACCCGCGCCGTCCCGCGAACCTGTCCATCTCTCCCCATCCGAGACAAACTGAATGCTTTGTGTAGTTAATCACAGGCTTTGTCAGCCTGCGGTGTGTTTGGTGTTGGATCGCTTGTAGTTTGGTGCTGGAGTCGAGACAGATCTCCGACTGACTCGATCATCGATACTTCTGCAACTTTGATGTCGTGTTTGCTTTTCAATGCTGCCTTCACTTGGCCAGGCCAAGGAAAAGGAAAAGAGAAACTTTCCCGGTAAAGGTAAAATAAAAATATATGAATTTCTGTCCTGTGAGAGCAGCTTGTGCACATCCAGTCCGTGCCAGTTCTCTCTCACACGCGCGCGCGGTGCACGCTTAGGCCCGCACACGCTCGCTGTGTTCAAGCGCGAGCTCCGGTTTGGCTTCATCTCAGGTGAATGTTTCAGCCAATCGCCAGGCGTGTGCCAAAACAACGCGTGGGAGATAACTGGCTGGCATAGGGAGTTTAACAAGAGGAGAAATGTTATCAGATAAATGAAAGGAAACAAACATGGCAGAAGTGGAGATCTTATATTAAAGCACTCTGATGTATGTCTGATCTAAGTATTTACAGTCTTTATGGGTTCATGTGGTTTTGCTGTTGTTTGAGATCAAATGTGCCTTTGCCATTTTTGACACTGGCTTCCTCTCCACAAAGAAAACAAACAATATCTCCCAGCATGTCACACTCATCAATAAATTACTGACCATTGAAACATAACCCTCCGGTGGCGTATTCCTTTAAACCATCCCACAGAGCAATATCTACGAAAATGCACTACCAGGGTTTTTTGGTTTCCGCTAAATAACTCTTGTTGGCATCACGTCACAGCTAAAAGAGAGGTACAGCTAAATCTAGCTAGGGCAAAAGATAGCTATGGCTACAGATGGCTACAGCCAAAGATAGCTATGTCTAAATAAAGCAACAGATAAAAATAGCTACGAATAAAGAAAGGTACAGGTGAAAAAAAGGCACATGTAAATCTAGCTACAGCTAAATACTGCTGAAGATAAGACAGCTCCAGCTATTAGGGCATTCACCACTGCTGCATTTTAGTATGGGACAACTACTGCCAAAAAGTAGTCGAGTAGTCGATCAATCGCAGGAGATATTATCATATTTTTTTCACCCAATAACATTGGTCAATTCTCACAATTTCATCAAAA
>JAOPHQ010000742.1:25000-27021 GCA_030340625.1 Merluccius polli
AGAACGGGAGAGGGAGGAGAAGAAGGGGAGGAGGGAGGAGGAAAAGGAGGAGAGGAAGATGAGGAGGAGGAGGAGGAGGAGGAGGAGAGAGAGAGGAGTGAGGAGAGAGGACGAGGAGACGAGAGGGGGAGGATGAGAATGAGAACGGGAGGAGGAGGAGGAGGAGGAGGAGGAGGAGGAGGAGGATAAAGGGTATCCTGGGTTGGCTGGCAGTCTCCAGCGCTGAGGTGGCGGCCCCCGGCCCCGAGCCCCACGCTCCCCAGGCCCATCCCTGTCATAAACGCTGCAATTAACCCACCGCTTCCTCCTCCACAACGCCTCCCTGGAGGGGAAGGCATCACCGGCCCGACACCAACCCCAGAAACACAGCGCTCTCATGGGGCAGCCATTAGGAGGTGGTGGGGGTGGGGGTGGAGAGGGAGGGAGGGAGGGAGGGAGGAGGGAGGGAGGGAGGGAGGGAGGGAGGAGGGAGGGAGGGAGGGAGGGAGGGAGGGAGGAGGGAGGGAGGGGGCAGAGCGACTTAACGAAGCTTATTTTTCCATTAGAGTGAAATGGTGAAATGAGACATGTGCCAACTGTAGTTGATTAATTCAACGTCCGCTTGTGCTGACGTGCATATTAATGTGTGTGTGTGTGTGTGGGTGTGTGGGGGGGTAATATGCATATTAATGTGTGGGGGGGGGGTACGTGCATATTAATGTGTGTGTGTGTGGGGGGGGGGGATAGATTTTGGATTAATTACATTATTTATTATTTATTAAATGCACGTTTGGTTGCTTTTGGGTTGATTACCAAACGAAAAAAAGTTAAAAAACAAATTTAGAGATTGATATCACAAGTGAAACTATGCGGGAGGGTTTTGAAATGTGGTCCCGACAGGATTCGATTCCCTCTGGACAACCCATGCTACAAATGTATGCACTCACAGTATCGTAAGACGCTTTCCATAAAAGTGTCCATCGAATGGCATACATATATATATATATATATATACTGTATATATATGAAATGTGATGTGTCATTTTATCTCTGGTACTTTCGCGTCCACATATAAACACAATAAAAATACTACTTTGGCACTACTACTACATTTACTACTACATTTACATTTACTATAGCCCATGCTTTTATCCAAAGCGCCTTTAAGGCTGAGAATAGTGAAAGCATAGAATCAGTATTGAGTACGGAGTAGCTACAAGAATCAGGTTCAATCTTGTTTTAAATCTCCTACTGCCCTGTACTTTCTGCTACTAAATGTCCCATCTGTGATTATCCTACCTTCAGATTTTTATTGTCTTTAAATGATTGTCCTTTTAATGTTGTGTTAATTGTTTTCATTGTTTTGTTTTAACAAAACACAGTAATAAACATTTAAAGGGCCCCTATTTTACCACCAGGTGTGGGTGTGATTAGCCATTACAAGCCGTTTCAAATCTCTAGTGACATCACAAGTGGGAGTGCCTACCTACACTCCCACATGTGATGTCACTAGAGGGTAGTCACAATTTTGAAATGGCTTGCAATGGCTAATCACACCTGGTGGTAAAATAGGGGCCCTTTAAGGTGCTTAAAGGTGCTTATAGGGGCCCTTTAAGGCCCTTTAAGGTACCAACGGGTTTGGCACGCTGGCCAGCGTGCCAAACCCGTTGATGGTTTTTGTTTTTTCGAAACGTACCGCCATCTTGGCTTTGATGACGTCATCCATCTGGACGTGGAGGTCTTCGATCTCCATCTCCATGCCTTTCCTCGCCTTCACCGCCGCCGCGGCTGTGAACTCTGACTCCTCGAGCTGGGGAGGAGGTAAAGGGTGGTGAGGGAGGTGAGGGGGGGGGGGAGTGAGAGAGAGAAAGAGATAGAGAAAGAGAGAGAGAGTGAGAAAGAGAGAGAGAGAGTGAGAATGAGAGACAGAGAGAGAGAGAGAGAGAGCGAGAGTTTATAGGCCAAGGAACGAGGAGGAATGGAAGGCAGCTCATTAAGACAAGCGCACACCAAACGCTGCTTCTAAAAATATCCCCCAGAAT
>JAOPHQ010000743.1:12500-26280 GCA_030340625.1 Merluccius polli
CACACAAAGACAAAATACGACCCAGCTTGTTGATGTTGGTGTTTCCATGTGTTTGCTCTCTTCAATGTGTCTCCTCCTGAGGAACCAGCGCATGTGTCTCCTCCTGAAGAACCAGCGCATGTGTCTCCTCCTGAGGAACCAGCGCATGTGTCTCCTCCTGAGGAACCAGCGCATGTGTCTCCTCCTGAAGAACCAGCGCATGTGTCTCCTCCTGAAGAACCAGTGCATGTGTCTCCTCCTGAGGAACCAGCGCATGTGTCTCCTCCTGAGGAACCAGCGCATGTGTCTCCTCCTGAAGATCCAGCGCATTTGTCTCCTCCTGAGGAACCAGCGCATGTGTCTCCTCCTGAAGAACAAGCACATGTGTCTCCTCCTGAAGAACCAGCACGTGTCTCCTCCTGAGGAACCAGCGCATGTGTCTCCTCCTGAGGAACCAGCGCATGTGTCTCCTCCTGAAGAACCAGCGCATGTGTCTCCTCCTGAAGAACCAGTGCATGTGTCTCCTCCTGAGGAACCAGCGCATGTGTCTCCTCCTGAGGAACCAGCGCATGTGTCTCCTCCTGAAGATCCAGCGCATTTGTCTCCTCCTGAGGAACCAGCGCATGTGTCTCCTCCTGAAGAACAAGCACATGTGTCTCCTCCTGAAGATCCAGCGCATTTGTCTCCTCCTGAGGAACCAGCGCATGTGTCTCCTCCTGAAGAACAAGCACATGTGTCTCCTCCTGAAGAACCAGCGCATGTGTCTCCTCCTGAGGAACCAGCGCATGTGTCTCCTCCTGAAGATCCAGCGCATGTGTCTCCTCCTGAAGAACCAGCGCATGTGTCTCCTCCTGAGGAACCAGCGCATGTGTCTCCTCCTGAAGATCCAGCGCATGTGTCTCCTCCTGAGGAACCAGCGCATGTGTCTCCTCCTGAAGAACCAGCACGTGTCTCCTCCTGAGGAACCAGCGCATGTGTCTCCTCCTGAGGAACCAGCGCATGTGTCTCCTCCTGAGGAACCAGCGCATGTGTCTCCTCCTGAAGAACCAGCGCATGTGTCTCCTCCTGAAGAACCAGTGCATGTGTCTCCTCCTGAGGAACCAGCGCATGTGTCTCCTCCTGAGGAACCAGCGCATGTGTCTCCTCCTGAAGATCCAGCGCATTTGTCTCCTCCTGAGGAACCAGCGCATGTGTCTCCTCCTGAAGAACAAGCACATGTGTCTCCTCCTGAAGAACCAGCGCATGTGTCTCCTCCTGAGGAACCAGCGCATGTGTCTCCTGAAGATCCAGCGCATGTGTCTCCTCCTGAGGAACCAGCGCATGTGTCTCCTCCTGAAGAACCAGTGCATGTGTCTCCTCCTGAAGAACCAGCGCATGTGTCTCCTCCTGAGGAACCAGCGCATGTGTCTCCTCCTGAAGAACCAGCGCATGTGTCTCCTCCTGAGGAACCAGCGCATGTGTCTCCTCCTGAAGAACCAGCGCATGTGTCTCCTCCTGAAGAACGGAGAACCAGCACATGTGTCTCCTCCTGAGGAACCAGCGCATGTGTCTCCTCCTGAAGAACCAGCGCATGTGTCTCCTCCTGAAGAACCAGCGCATGTGTCTCCTCCTGAAGAACCAGCGCATGTGTCTCCTCCTGAGGAACCAGCGCATGTGTCTCCTCCTGAAGAACCAGCGCATGTGTCTCCTCCTGAGGAACCAGCGCATGTGTCTCCTCCTGAGGAACCGCCGCTCCTCTCGCGCTCCAGCCTGAGACCTAGCAGTCTGGGGAACAAGATGGCAGCCTTTGGGCCTTCCCATGCGTTCAAACCGCGCTCCACAGCCGTGCCTATATATGAACATTTCTTCACGCTTGTTATTATCCAAAACAATTTTTCTGGCATCCTCCACATCTCAAAAACGTCCCAGCGTCTTAATGAACCCCCTCCCCCCTGATGGCTGGCCCTGTCAGCGCTGTATGTTACAGTGATGGAGCGGCGCCGTGTTTTGGCTGAGACCGCCGCGGCCGTCTCCCGTCTCTCAGCGCCGCTGGGACTGTGCAGCCTTGCACTTGAGACTTATTGGCCGCGATCCCAGGAATCAAACCAAATTAACCAATCAGACCGCTCCCTGGGAGGAAGTAGACCGGGACAAGCGATGGCTTTTACTTTGAAGGTCCGGGGGCAAACGGCGGCTTTTGCTTTGAAGGTTCACCCTGCAATTTCTGTTCAACAGACGGGGGGGATGGGGAAGGAGAGCGAAGGAAAGCAATGAAGGAAGGAAAGAAGATGGAGAGAAAGGAACAAAAGAATGAAGGAAAGGAAGGACGGATCAAGGAAGGAAAGAAGATGGAACGAAAGAGAAAGAGACCACCAAGCGTTTCTGTGGGAAAACATCCCCCCCCCCCCCCCCCCCCCCCCCAGCCCAGGGAGGGGGGGGAGGGACAGATAAGAGGCAGGGTTTCATTATTTCATGTCCCTCCAAAGTTATTAGCGTGAAATGAAAGGTACACAAAGCGGTCCTCCTGGGGTCGCGCCGGGGTCGCCGGGGGGTCGCCGTGCGGCTCGCTCCCTCCGTGTTTGACAGACTTCAGACTTTATTCACGATGAAGAAGCGCTCTGTGCATTTTTTTGCTGTCGTTATAATAATAATAATAATACATTTTAAGCGCTGTCAAATATGTCCGCCGTCTCGGACCGAAACGAAGCGCGGCGAGATTTAAAAACACACATCCTGTCTTTCAGCTCTGTTTGTTTTACTCTCATTAGTCACAATGTGAGGACATCAAGGCCTGAGACAGGTCCTTAAGGAGCAGGTAGGGGTTAGACAGTACAGAGACAGGTCCTTAAGGAGCAGGTAGGGGTAAGACAGTACAGAGACAGGTCATTAAGGAGCAGGTAGGGGTTAGACAGTACAGAGACAGGTAATTAAGGAGCAGGTAGGGGTTAGACGGTACAGAGACAGGTCATTAAGGAGCAGGTAGGGGTTAGACGGTACAGAGACAGGTCATTAAGGAGCAGGTAGGGGTTAGACAGTACAGAGACAGGTCATTAAGGAGCAGGTAGGGGTTAGACAGTACAGAGACAGGTCATTAAGGGAGCAGGTAGGGGTTAGGAGGCATCTTGCTCTAGGATGCCTACAGGTAGATTGAGGACATTGGGGTTCAAACCCAGAACCTTTGGGCTGGGAGTCGAACCCCCTGACCACTACACTGTCTTGCTCTATTGTATGTATTGTTATGAATTTGGCATAACACTGAAAGGCCCACACACAGACACACACACACACACACACACACACACACACGGGCATTGAAATACAACTAGGAAAGAATGAAAACAAAATGTTCTTAAAAACAAGAAAGAAAGTCAAATAAACGAACTAGTTATTTTAAAATCGCCCTTTATCACCGTGACTCAACACACGTGCACGCGCACGCACACACACACACACACACACACACACATTGCCGATAATTTGAACACAATAGAGGAGACTGTTCCATGCTAGCTAGCCATGCTACCAGGACCAGGCTGTATTGATCACACCACCATAGGAGGCATCATGCTTCCAGGACCAGGCTGTATTGATCATACATGTATTTCTAGGTGACTCCAGGGAACAGAAACATACTGACATCAGTCACGTTCGACCACACGCCTCCATTTACATTCCAGCTATCGCTAACGCTAACTTTAAAGCTACTGTACTTTTAGATTCAGTCACAGTTTGATGTCATGTACAGTTTTATCCAAAGCGACTTACATGTAAGGCCAAGAACACTGGAAGCATATCTATCAACATCGGATTAACTGCAGCTACAAAATAAATGAAAGGTTTCATATGAAACTGTGTTCTGGCAAAGAGACCAATGTTGAAACCGATGAAATCACCTCTCCTCCCCTCTGCTTCCTAATAGGGTCGGACATTCTTACCCATTTAATGTTATTTGATGACTAAAATAGCTTCAATCCAACAATTAGGATGCATGTGGCATCTCTGGTTAGAGTAATGCTTTTATTTGTTCTGTGTGATTTTCAACAGTCATGGGTTCATGTAGGGATGTGATGTGTTCAGTCATGGGTTCATGTAGGGATGTGATGTGTTCAGTCATGGGTTCATGTAGGGATGTGATGTGTTCAGTCATGGGTTCATGTAGGGATGTGATGTGTTCAGTCATGGGTTCATGTAGGGGTGTGATGTGTTCAGTCATGGGTTCATGTAGGGGTGTGATGTGTTCAGTCATGGGTTCATGTAGGGATGTGATGTGTTCAGTCATGGGTTCATGTAGGGATGTGATGTGTTCAGTCATGGGTTCATGTAGGGATGTGATATCTTCAGTTATGGGTTCATGTAGGGATGCGATGTGTTCAGTCATGGGTTCATGTAGGGATGTGATGTGTTCAGTCATGGGTTCATGTAGGGGTGTGATGTGTTCAGTCATGGGTTCATGTAGGGGTGTGATATCTTCAGTCATGGGTTCATGTAGGGATGTGATGTGTTCAGTCATGGGTTCATGTAGGGATGTGATGTGTGCAGTCATGGGTTCATGTAGGGATGTGATGTGTGCATTCATGGGTTCATGTAGGGATGTGATGTGTTCAGTCATGGGTTCATGTAGGGGTGTGATGTGTTCAGTCATGGGTTCATGTAGGGGTGTGATGTGTTCAGTCATGGGTTCATGTAGGGGTGTGATATCTTCAGTCATGGGTTCATGTAGGGATGTGATATCTTCAGTCATGGGTTCATGTAGGGATGTGATGTGTTCAGTCATGGGTTCATGTAGGGATGTGATGTGTTCAGTCATGGGTTCATGTAGGGGTGTGATGTGTTCAGTCATGGGTTCATGTAGGGATGTGATGTGTTCAGTCATGGGTTCATGTAGGTATGTGATATCTTCAGTCATGGGTTCATGTAGGGGTGTGATGTGTTCAGTCATGGGTTCATGTAGGGGTGTGATGTGTTCAGTCATGGGTTCATGTAGGGATGTGATGTGTTCAGTCATGGGTTCATGTAGGGGTGTGATGTGTTCAGTCATGGGTTCATGTAGGGATGTGATGTGTTCAGTCATGGGTTCATGTAGGGATGTGATGTGTTCAGTCATGGGTTCATGTAGGGATGTGATGTGTTCAGTCATGGGTTCATGTAGGGGTGTGATGTGTTCAGTCATGGGTTCATGTAGGGGTGTGATGTGTTCAGTCATGGGTTCATGTAGGGGTGTGATGTCTTCAGTCATGGGTTCATGTAGGGATGTGATGTCTTCAGTCATGGGTTCATGTAGGGATGTGATGTGTTCAGTCATGGGTTCATGTGTGGTCTTATATCTTCGGTGTTTA
This sequence comes from Merluccius polli, assembly GCA_030340625.1. Lineage (NCBI taxonomy): Eukaryota > Metazoa > Chordata > Actinopteri > Gadiformes > Merlucciidae > Merluccius > Merluccius polli. Next base: position 17,795 of record JAOPHQ010000743.1, read on the forward strand.
TATAATATAAGATAATACTAAGCTTGTTCTCGGATAGTAAGATAAGGTGAACTTTGTTAATCCCAGGCGTCCCAGCGGAAAGTACAGGAAAGTCATCAGAACTAAAAAGGGATAAAATTGAAAATAATAGTAAAAATGAAAATAATAGTAAAAATGAAAATAATAGTAAAAATGCTAAAACAGAAGGAGCTGAATACATAACATGAATAGTAGCGATGTAGGTGTAAATGCAACACAATGCGTTATTGATCGAGACGAAACGAAAACAGCGGTTATCTGTTTCTATGTTCAACATCTCTCCCTGTCGTCACAACACCTCCTGTTGTGCCCTGTCGCCGTGACGCGCTGGTCATCAGGCCTTGGTAACGTTACACCCTGTGTGCGAAGCCTGACCTGTACCTGAACTACTTCATGAATAATTGACAGTGAAAAGTATTTTAGAAAACGCTTAACCACGTGTCCAATTTGATCGGTTCAGTTCACGTACTTGGACTTGAATGTAAATGTGATATGGCAGCAGAACGGTGCTGAACGCGTCCAGCTGTTCCACTTATTCCCTAATATTATCATCTGCATTTGATACTACGATTCTGTTCTCGGTGGTTCAGGGCTTGTGTTGCTGTACTATTCCTACGGGCTACTACACGACAATCCAATTAAAATAAATGAAATAAACTCAAAATATCTCAGAAGTCTGAGGAGGAGATTGAATTAGCCGTTCGCTTCCCACTGGCGATTCGAAGTGTGTGAATGTGTTTGTCTCGTGGTGTGAAGATACGGACAACAACAAGGATGACTTATGACTTCATGACTAGTTGTGTTTGCTGGGCTGCGGTAACCTGTGATCACAACTGTTTGCTTTGTTGGTGTGTGAATGTGCCATAAAGTGAGATTACAACAGTCAACGTCGTAAAGCGGGTTTATAAAAGTGTGTGGTCCGTGTCTTGTCTGTTTGGTTCTCAAGTTTCCAATGTTGTTTGTTTGTTTTTTGTTTTTTTTGTTTTGTCCTTTACTTGTATGTGTGCTACGTAGAAACCCTCAGTGTGAGGAAGAGTTGGGGTCGAGGTCTTTAGAAAGTCAAACCTGCGCCGGCGAGACCACTGCACGTGTTTTGCCGTTGTATTATTTATTGCCGTGTTTTTCATCTGGTTGTTCTTAAGAAAACACTTCTTTTATTTTGCTTCTGATATTTTTAACCTTGTGATTATTTAGCTGTTATTTCATGTCTGCCCACCCAACACCGCCAGCGCTGGAAGGAGCGTGATCCGTCTTGTGCTCACTCTCCGTCTCCTTCTGGGTTTGGGGATTATTATTCTGGTTCTTCAGAGCCGCGTTGCTCCAACTACTAACAGCTGGAGGACGCGGCCTGACGACACGCAGAACCCGGGTCCCATGGACACACGGAGATGGTCTTTAGGGTCCGGGATGAAGACGTTCAAGAAGCTCAGGGTTTCGAGGGGCGGGTCTGATGCAGGGTTCAACCACAAGACGATGGAGACACACATGGATGTAGTGTTGAATAATCTTTATTTGAACCAGCGTTAAATTCACTTAACTTAACTTCTCTCTCTCTCTGTTTCTCTCCCTCTCTCTCTGTCTCCCTCTCTCTCTCCTCCAGACTTTCCTTCCTACCGAACCGGAGTTACAGTGACAACGGGCGCCGGATCCTGGCCAGCGAGCAGGAGTCCCAAGATTCGTTGGGGCCACTATGAGGTCATCTCTATGGCAACGCACATGACGTCACACGAGGCCGCTCGCCGTCCGACATCACCCTGATGGCATGTTACGTGCAGCGGTTGGTGTGTGCACCCAGGATCATTCTGTATGTACTAAAGGGGTCAGCTGACACAAACAACTAAAACAACAACAAACTGAACGCCACGGAGCGACCTGCCGCAAAGCCGTCTTCACCTGTACACACGTCCTCTGCTGCTGCTTCCTCACCTGGACGACAGGTGACCTGGTGACATCACCTACACAACAGGTGACCTGATGACATCACCTGGACAACGGGTGACCTGGTGACATCACCTATACAACAGGTGACCTGATGACATCACCTGGACGACAGGTGTGATGAAATCACCTGGACAACAGGTGACCTGGTGACATCACCTGGACAACAGGTGACCTGATAACATCACCTACACAACAGGTGACCTGGTGACATCACCTGGACAACAGGTGACCTGATGACATCACCTGGACAACAGGTGACCTGATGACATCACCTGGATGACAGGTGACCTGATGACATCACCTGGACAACAGGTGACCTGATGACATCACCTGGATGACAGGTGACCTGATGACATCACCTGGACGACAGGTGTGATGACATCACCTGGACAACAGATGTGGTGACATCACCTGGACAACAGGTGACCTGATGACATCACCTGGACAACAGATGTGATGTCACGACCTCGGCTGCACTTTTCAGTCCAGTGACATCATCCATTTGCTACAACCAATCACTGGTTGGTTCTTCACCCCAGACGGACGTGGAGGACCAGGACTTTCTCCACAGACGGGTCAGGGGTGAAACATTCCCTTTGGGTAAATGACTTTTGTCATCAGCTGTCTGAAACAAACCACTTTCATATCCCATCAGCCCCATGGTGGTCACTGGCGAGACGTCCGTCTGACCTCAGGAACACGCAGAGCTCCAGCTAGCAGGGCTGCCTTGTCAACCTCCTCGTCTTTTTCAATCTCTCTTCTTGACGTTTTGGGGTTAAACAAATGACATCAGACATATCTTAAAAAACTGAAATGGCCTAGAAGAGAGGAGAGGAGCCCAGAGGGGCCCAGAGGGGAGGAGAGAGGAGATGGGAAGAAAGGTAACGAGGGGGAAGGAGACGAGGAGAGGAGACAAGCGGAGAGGAGGGCTCGGCGAAGCGAGGCCTTGCCTCTGCTGCTCTCTTTGTATTTCATGAGACGTGAGCTTAATGTGCGCCGTCCTGTGAGTTGGTGCCGGCGTCCCGAGCTCAACTCCAAGATAATGAAACACAAGCAGCTTTCAAAGGTCTTCATATCAGCGCCGAGTTTGAGATTGTTGCCACAGTCGCGGACCAGCGTTAGTACTCATTATTATTTTGTTTTCCAAGCGTATCTTCCGTGTCCCTAGAAACACAAATGAAATGTCTGGGATCCACGCCGTGAAAGCACACAGCGTCCTGCAGGACCTCAACAGGGGGACAGACGAGGAGGATGAGGATGAGGCTCTCCGCCGGGTCGACTGTGACACTCGTACGAAAACGACGGACCGCTGGACTGTCGCTGTGCCGTCCGGATCATGTAGAAAGTAAAGACGTATGTCATGTTTTGATAAATGTTCCACCGGTAGGTAGCACATACAGTACTTTCTCCGCCTTTTTTAACGGGAAGTTTCAAGGAGAAAAAAAAACAGTTTTGCATTTTGCACTCGTCACTTGTGTGGTTGTCATACAGCGCAACACACAACACACACACACACACACACACACACACACAACAGACTGGCCTGGAGGAAAGGAAGTGGCAGTTTGTCTCCAAGGTCCACCGAGGTCACAGTATTAAGATAACAATAGTTCAAGCCGGATTACGCGGTTCTTGTGAAGCTCACGTCTGACACCGGGGAGGTGCCGAGCGCCGGAGTCAGTGGACACCAGGGAGGAAGATTAAAGACATGTTTGGCTGGAGAGGTGACATGTTTGGACCGTGGTAACCCCAGCTCTACAGTACAGCTGTTCAAGGTTGTGTGTTCAAGAGCTTCCAGGAATCCTCTTCTCTATTTTCTTTACCTCTTTCTCCCCCCTCTCTCCCCCCCCCCCCCCCCCCCCCCCCTCTTTTATTCTCTCCCCCTCTCTATCTGCTTCTGTACTCCATCTCTTTCTCCCGCCCTCCCCCTATATTTCCTCTACTTCCTCCTCGTATAACTGAGTAACGTAAGCAGCATTAAAGGGGGCCTCCATTTTACCACCAGGTGTGGCGTTGATTAAGCCACTTCAGAATCTACCCTCTAGTGACATCACAAGTGGGAGGGCTCCACCCCACATGTGTGACGGACAGCTCAGCCCGCCGGTTGGTACGGTCCACCGGGCTGATCTAAGTCGTCGTGCATCCGGGTGGACACCAGGCGGGTTGCGGTGCGCTGTCCCGGTCGTTAAGTCTTTTGAAGAAAACTAAATAAATGTCGTTGCTTTGGAGGAGATTGTGTTGTCTGGTTTGTTCAGGGTGAGGTCTGCTGCTCTGCTGATCACAGCCAGAAGCTCCTCCCACATGTGTTTATGTTCCTCCTTCCTTAGCATGTAGCATACTTAGCATGTAGCATACTTAGCATGTAGCATACTTAGCATGTAGTGTACTTAACATGTAGCATACTTAGCATGTAGCATACTTAGCATGTAGCGTACTTAACATGTAGCGTACTTAGCATGTAGCATACTTGTGGCGTACTTAACATGTAGCATACTTAGCATGTAGCATACTTAGCATGTAGTGTACTTAGCATGTAGCATACTTAGCATGTAGTGCACTTAACATGCAGCATACTTAACATGTAGCATACTTAGCTTGTAGTGTACTTAACATGCAGCATACTTAACATGTAGCATACTTAGCATGTAGTGTACTTAGCATGTAGCATACTTAGCATGTAGCATACTTAACATGTAGCGTACTTAACATGTAGCGTACTTAGCATGTAGCATACTTGTGGCGTACTTAACATGTAGCATACTTAGCATGTAGCATACTTAACATGTAGCATACTTAGCATGTAGTGTACTTAACATGCAGCATACTTAACATGTAGCATACTTAGCATGTAGTGTACTTAGCATGTAGCATACTTAGCATGTAGCATACTTAACATGTAGCATACTTAGCATGTAGCATACTTAGCATGTAGTGTACTTAACATGTAGCATACTTAGCATGTAGCATACTTAGCATGTAGATTACTTAACATGTAGCATACTTATCATGTAGCATACTTAGCATGTAGCATACTTAGCATGTAGTGTACTTAACATGTAGCATACTTGTGGCATACTTAGCATGTAGCATACTTAGCATGTAGCGTACTTAGCATGTAGCATACTTAACATGTAGCATACTTGTGGCATACTTAACATGTAGCATACTTAGCATGTAGCATACTTAGCATGTAGCATACTTAGCATGTAGTGTACTTAACATGTAGCATACTTAGCATGTAGTGTACTTAACATGTATCATACTTGTGGCATACTTAGCATGTAGCATACTTAGCATGTAGCGTACTTATCATGTAGCATACTTAGCATGTAGCATACTTAGCATGTAGTGTACTTAACATGTAGCATACTTGTGGCATACTTAGCATGTAGCATACTTAGCATGTAGCGTACTTAGCATGTAGCATACTTAACATGTAGCATACTTAGCATGTAGAATACTTAGCATGTAGTGTACTTAACATGTTGCATACTTAGCATGTAGCATACGTTAGCATGTAGCGTAGCTGGCATGTAGCATACTTAACATGTTGCATACTTAGCCTGTAGCATACTTGGCATGTAGCGTACTTCCCTTGTAGCATACTTAGCCTGCAGCATACTTGGCATGTAGCATACGTTAGCATGTAGCGTAGCTGGCATGTAGCATACTTAACATGTTGCATACTTAGCCTGTAGCATACTTGGCATGTAGCCTACTTACCTTGTAGCATAACTAGCGTGTAGCATACTGCATGCTAAGCTAAGAATCCTTTTAACGGTTAACCAAATCTGATGAAGTCCCTTTAGTCTGACTAACTACCCATGAAAGTGGTGAGTCTGCAACTTGACCAACCGATGACCGCATGCTAAGTAGCCTATGCTCAACATAGGCTAAGTAGCCTATGCTCAACATAGGCTAAGTAGCCAATGCTCAAAATAGGCTAAGTAGCCTATGCTCAACATAGGCTAAGTAGCCTATGCTCAACATAGGCTAAGTAGCCTATGCTCAAAATAGGCTAAGTAGCCTATGCTCAAAATAGGCTAAGTAGCCTATGCTCAACATAGGCTAAGTAGCCAATGCTCAAAATAGGCTAAGTAGCCTATGCTCAACATAGGCTAAGTAGCCTATGCTCAAAATAGGCTAAGTAGCCTATGCTCAACATAGGCTAAGTAGCCTATGCTCAACATAGGCTAAGTAGCCAATGCTCAACATAGGCTAGTTAGCCTATGCTAAGTGTGTCCTGGGCTACGTTATTCCCATGTATGGTCGAGGGTACAGAATGTGTTTTCATACATCCTCTCCGGCGCTAACACAACACAGCCCTGCACCCGTCTCGTCTGGAAGCACCAGCTGCACTTCAGACACACAGTAATAAGCGTCTCATCATTTGACGTGTGGCCTTCTAACGCATTTTAACATTTAAAACGAGCCAAGTGGCCCTTTGTCTCTCTGGCCTGAGGGGCCGTAGCACACGTCCTCGCAGACCTCATCCCTGTCCCGGGCGCCTGCATGGCACACCGGAAACTCCTGTTGTCTTCTGCAGAGCAGCGCAAACACATCAAAAAATACTTTATTATTCTCTGAGCCCTGCAGTCCACAGGACAATCTTCTCAGGATTACATCCCAGGCCTTACGCCCGGTACCGTGATCTCACGGCTTTACCTCCGAGTCGGGTTCCCGCCCGGGTTCCCGCTCACGAAGGCAAGGCATTCAGCGCTAAGAATAGCACAGGGTTGTTTTAGCTGTGGACAGAGCCCAATTATAAAAACAATCACACCGAGACGGTGTGAGAGGAAATGTGTCCGTACAACAGGATGCATTTTCGTGAAGTTTCAACTCACTCAACTCACTTGTCATACTTCAAGTTCAAATTCTGCACAAAAATAGGTAGTCTGCACATTCATTCTTGCATAATGCCGTTCCACTTGAGCAAGGCAGGGGTAATATCTCTACATAACCTTGTTTTTGTTATGTATGTCCTTGTACTTCAACCTTCACTCTTTTTCTCTTCTCTTCTGAGTCACTAAACCGTCACTGTTGTGAGGAACAACTCCACACTGAATCCTGGATGAAGGCCTGAAGGCCTGAAGGGTGAATTCAAACAAAAGACCATCAAACTCAACAAGTATATTAGTAATGAAAGCAGGCCGTTGTTTTTGGACCTGCATCGTCCAGCGGGCTTTTCCAGGATGGTTACCTTCTTGCCTTCCCCTAGGAAGTAAAATATGCCAGATCTTGTCCCATGTGATTTAAAACAGCAGTGAAATGACACGGTGTGAATCTCTCTGAGGAAGTGAACAGAGGTTTGAGGTCTAGTACGAGAAAACAAGCAAATAATCTCATCCAGATACAGAAAACATCTAACATCTGTACCAGGTTTCTGGATGGCCCACCGCTACCTTCAATATCCAGACTGGACAAATAAATACATGGACAAAGTCCAGATGAAAAGATAGGATGAAAGGATATAGGATGAAAGGTTAGGATGAAAGGTTAGGGTGAATGGTTAGGGTGAAAGGTTAGGGTGAAAGGATAGGGTGAAAGGTTAGGGTGAATGGTTAGGGTGAAAGGATAGGGTGAAAGGTTAGGGTGAATGGTTAGGGTGAAAGGTTAGGGTGAATGGTTAGGGTGAAAGGTTAGGGTGAAAGGTTAGGGTGAAAGGTTAGGGGTGAATGGTTAGGGTGAAAGGATAGGGTGAAAGGTTAGGGTGAATGGTTAGGGTGAAAGGATATAGGGTGAATGGTTAGGGTGAAAGGATAGGGTGAAAGGTTAGGGTGAAAGGTTAGGATGAAAGGTTAGGGTGAAAGGTTAGGGTGAATGGTTAGGGTGAAAGGATAATAGGGTGAAAGGTTAGGGTGGAAGGTTAGGATGAAAGGTTAGGATGAAAGGATGAAAGGTTAGGATGACAGGATGAAAGGTTAGGATGACAGGATGAAAGGTTAGGATGACAGGATGAAAGGTTAGGATGACAGGATGAAAGGTTAGGATGAAAGGATGAAAGGTTAGGGTGGAAGGTTAGGATGAAAGGATGAACGGATAGGATGAAAGGATGAAAGGTTAGGATGAAAGGATGAAAGGTTAGGATGAAAGGATGAAAGGTTAGGATGAAAGGTTAGGGTGAAAGGATGAAAGGTTAGGATGAAAGGATGAAAGGTTAGGGTGAAAGGATGAAAGGATAGGATGAAAGGTTTCAACCACCAACAGCAGAACCACAGCCTGGAGATGGGGGTAAACATGGACTCTGTCCCTGATTCATAAAGATTGCTTCATATCTGTATTATAGTAAGGTGCAATATAATTAAGTATAATTAAGTATAATTATAATAAAGAGTTTCTTTCCGTAGTTGGAGGGCAGTTTGTGATTTTTCGTTGTTGACTTCCCCAGATTGAATGAAGTGAATGTTGAGTGAAACACATGATGATCTCCACTAGAGGGCGACACAGTGCACAGGTGTACACTTTACTGTGTGTGTGTGTGTGTGTGTGTGTGTGTGTGTGTGTGTGGGGGGGGGGGGGGGGGGGGG
>JAOPHQ010000744.1:0-12500 GCA_030340625.1 Merluccius polli
AAGGAGGAGACAGGAAGGAGACGAATCGGAGGGACCGGAGCCAAGACCACAGCTCCACCAATCAGACGAAGCGGCCAGGAGGCACGGGCGTTACAGTGTGGCTCCCCCCCATTCGTCGCTCTCTAGTGAAGAACGCACCTTCTCGTTGCACGTGTGATACAACAGCTAACGGTGTGTGTGTGTGTGTGTGTGTATTTGTGGACGGTAATAGGGATATGGCCGGCATGCGTGTGTGTGTGTGTGTGTCTGCAGGCATGTGTGTGTGTGTGTTTGTGCGTGTGTGTGCATGCACTATGAGGTGTAAAACGATTCAGCAAACTATCGTAAAACGCCTCACCGCGTACCTACTACGTCTACGGTGTGTGTATACGTGTACTTTGGCGAGCTGTATCAAACGCCGCATCAACACACACTACACCTTACAGCTTGATAGATAATTTGGCGTGTTGCACCTCCTCGAGAAAGCTCAATGCGTTCTCACCAATTTCAATGAGCGTTCTTGACATCAGGTCTAGGTTAGGCGTGTCGGTGTGGAGGTCAGTAGCCGCTCTGTGCAGCGCGACCAAAAGTAAGCATGCGCGACACTCACATCGTGTGTGTACCTACACGCACGCCTAGTAATCTATCAAACTGTAAGGCGTGTTGATGTAGCGTGTGTGTGCATATGAGATTACATGTACAGGCAGGTGTGGCGCATGTTGCACTAAATTAGGTGTAGCGCATGCGTCCTGTCAATTTTTTTGTGAACGCCGCATCCATATGCAACGACGCTCGCCGGCGTGACACCTACGCCGCATGTGTGTAACGCCTGTGTCTCCATTGTGAGTCTATGCAAAGTGTTAGCGTGCGTGTAGATGTTTGGTCAGATCTTAGACGTCCTAAGTAGTGAGGCGTTTGACGACAGTTCGCTGAATCGTACACCTCATAATGCACGTGTGTGTGTGTGTGTGTGTGTGTGTGTGTGTGTGTGTGTGTGCGTGCGCGTGTATGCATCTGCATGTGACTCAAGCTGACTGCAAAAGGACACAGCTGTCACATTAAGATCATGCATGCCTGTAGCATTAATCTGTCATGTAAACCTACGGTCTTAGAGTACCAATGGTACTTAAGGCTATGGATTTGTGTGCGTGTGTGCATGTGTGTGCGTGTGTGTGCGTGCGTGCACATGCCTAACCCCATGTGCACACACACGTGCAAGGGTGTGGAAGTGCTTGCGTGTGTAAGCAAGGATCCAGAGATTCAGAGACGATGCGAGCAGGGCATATGGTCGTGGGTTTTTTTTTTTACCCAGATGCTCACGCAAACCTATGCCGTGAGAGCGAGTGTGCTACAGGAAGTAGGACATTATGGAGGAGGAGGAGGGGTCACACACATACTAAAGTTGAGTACAGCGTTCGGCGTTAAAGCCAACGTACATCGTGGGTCGGGTGAATGAGCGGTGCTGCGCAGAGGGCGGCCCTCGGAAACACGCGTTTTTCGACGCGCCCTAGACACCCACGCGTACGCAGCGTGGTGGAGGTCAGTGTGATATGGCGACGCCACAACTGAAAATCAGAGAGAGAGAGAGATGCATATAAAAATATACTATGATAAAGGCAGTTTTGAGTAGACCGACAATGGGAATAACAGACAGCTGCCCCGGGGTTCGGGACGGCACCCCGAACATGCGGTTGAAACAGGCCCACATTAAAACGCAATTCGCAGTGGCAACCGGTTTTCCACATGTAATCGGCGCGATCGAATTATAAATGAATATAATTCGTACTTCATATTATAAACGAATGAAACAAACACTCATTAAGGGATCCAGGCAATTATGGGTCTTCCTCGAACCATGTTTGGTCAATGATGAGAGTTTTCGGGGTGTGGACTACGCAGAGTTATATGCATATGGCCCCTGGTGTGTGTGTGTGTGTGTGCGCGTGTGTGCGTGTGTGCTGCTGTGGCGTCGCTCATAGCTTTATTGTTAGCGTGCTGCGCTCACGAATAACACTGACTTATGACGACGAGCTGTGAGGTGCCCCGGCGTTCCTAGCTTTGTGTGCTAATGTTATCACCGCTGCCCTACGATATATGTGTATAACGCTGGGGCTGTTGTTAGCCTGTGTCAACATAGCATCGTAGCTGTTAGTCTGTGCTAGCACGCAGCTAGCATTGCAGACACTCGCAGTCGCTGAGGGGGGGCCTTTTAAAATTCATCCCTCCCAATTAGAGTAACACCAGGCCTCATAGTGCGGGAGGGAGAGACAGAGAGTGAGAGAGATGGAGAGAGAGAGAGAGAGAGAGAGAGAGAGAGAGAGAGAGAGAGAGAGAGAGAGAGAGAGAGAGGAGAGAGAGAGAGAGGGAGAGAGAGAGAGGGGGGAGAGAGAGAGAAAAAGAGGGAGGGGGAAATCACCGCAGGGACGCAGGGTGTTGGGCACGGTTGGGCCTGACACCCCTGGTGCAGAGATGGAAATGCGGTAATTTGGACTAATTTGCCAACACGCGGGTTGCCTGCTTTGCCCGTCGATCGGCCCGTGCGTCTGCCCGCACGTCCGCCTGTCTGTCCGTCTGTCCACAAAAATAAATGGGGTCACTGGCATGTGATCGGCAACTTTCATTTATATGTAAATGACCCGGTCGTCGTGGCAGCAGAAGCATCAGCATCAGCATCAGCAGCAGCAGCCGCAGCAGCAGCAGCTGGGGTGGAGGCTGGATGCTGGCTGCCCCCGGGTCTGTGTGTACACACCGGGAGGCAGAGCCTCAGAGAGCCACCCAATCACCACCCCACACCCCGCTGACTTCTGGCGTCTCTATCCGCCTTCTCTGCACACAGCGTACAGTACATACGAATGTCTCTCTCTCTCTCTCTCTCTCTCTCTCTCGCTGTCTCTCTCTCTTTCTCTCTCTGACACACACACACACACACACACACACACATGCATTCTCCTTCTTTCTCTCGCTATTCTCCCTCCACTCTTGATTCAATTTGTCACTGGCTCAAATTGCTTAGGTTGCTCTGCACACCTTTTTGGAAAGTTGTTGATGCCGTCGTTGTTGTTGTTGTGATGGTTAACATGCAAAACACCTGCCAGCCCCCCCCCCCCCGATCACCAATGCCCTCGCCCGTCAAACCCAAACGCAAATAACGGTCGCCGCTTAACGTGTCTCAGCTCCGGCGTGAAAAGGCAGCGCTAAACACAAGGTAAAACGCAGCCTGATGCAATTTCCCAGCAAATAAGGAAGCTGTGTCGGCAGCCCAACCAGTCAGTCGGCGTCACCACAGAGTTGTTTGTTTCCCTCAATGTTTCCATAAGAACGACAAGCTGAGCGCCGGCTTCAAACCAGGTTATAAACTCAACAATTCCTATAATAAAAACGGTGCTCTAACACCAAACTTTACTAGTGTAAAGTTAGACTCTTCAAACTTGCTTTTGATGTTTAAGCTATTTTACGTGTTTTCATATTGCTTTGTTTTTCTGTCCTAATTTCCTTTCCTTTATTCTAAATGATATCCACGCTGCTATTTCAGGAGGTTTTTATTATGTGATTTTATTCTCGCGGTAAAGTGTCGCTAAGTATTTTGAAAAGCGTTATACAAAATACTTGTATTATTATTATCCTTATTATTATTTTCTCACTTATATTACTTTTGACAGACGCATTTGTCGGACTAAATATATCCACCCCTGCTCGTTCCTATTTTTTCCTTCCACTGGGATGAGAATTGCATTCTCTGTCAGGTATTGCAATTTCATACTTTCAGTGGGAGGTAAGTATAAGTTGTTGGTTTTTCTTCTCGCACCAAAACAGTGTTTACATATTTACAAACTACATACGGGGGATGATGAGCAGCCAAAGTTGATGTGTAAGTACGTAGGCCGGCACTATAATTAAAGCGCTGTATAATTAAAGCGCTACAATCAAAGTAAGCTACTCATGTTTATCTGCTCCATATGGTCAACATATGTGAAGGCAGAAATGAATGGAGAACAACTGAACCCCCGTTCACAGCGACGGCCATGGCGGGGGTAAACAACCATACTAATGAAGACGTCTATTTTATTCAACCACGGCCAGTGAAGTCCTTTTATTTCCAGAGCCCATTTAAAAATAACCGGGGGTTGACCAAAGTGCCGCACAGCTGAGGTAAATGAGGTAAAGCAGCATGGAGATCGTATGGTTCCTTATGGTTAACCACACAGAGCCATACGTTAGACGTTAAGGTCCCGGTGAGTGACATGTGTGTTTACCTTGCGTTGGGACACCTTTGTGAATAGAGACCGTTACGTGTTTTGTGGTGTAGCAGGATACATTAAAAAACAATGAAATATATGAGGTAAGAAGCAGCGTGCAAGGATGCATTGTGGTTCATTACCCAGATAGCGCTATTGTGCTGATGCAGAACTGGCATCCTTTACATTCCTGGCTGCTTTTGACACCGCAGATAATTATACTTCCACAAATAATGGAGTGCACCTTGTCCACTTCCTATAGAGCGGCCCTAATGCGACTAATACACAGGGAATGGATAAAAGTACTAGGAAATAAAATGTCATTAACATTTTTTGCTAGCTATGTCTCAAAGCGGCATGCATGTGCACGCGCACACACACACACACACACAACAAATGTGTGAACACATACATGCAGAAACCCACATACACAGACATACACACACACACACACACACAACATATGTGTGAAAACATACATGCAGAAACCCACGTATACAGACCTACAAACACACACACACACACACACACACACAAACACATATACAGACACACACACACACAAACACATATACAGACACACACACACGCACACACACACACACACACACACATACAGACATACACACACACATACAGACATACACACACACATACAGACATACACACACACATACAAACACACACACACACACACACACACACACACACAAACACATATACAGACATACACACACACACACACACACACATACAGACATACACACACACACACACACACACACACACATATACACACACACAAACACAGCCAAATGGACAGGCTGTGTTAAAGTAAACTTGGGTTTCAAGAGCGCTGCATGTATTGCATCATTTGCATTGGCCAGGATTCCTGTTTATAAGTCCTAACTTATTCATGGACGAGTGCCTTTGATGATGCATTGATTTCATTATCAAAATCTGTAAGTTATTCTTCATCTGCACTGTGTATTTATTCATGTCCAACCCTTAAAACTGAAATATGTTTCAGCTTCTAATTTGGCACCGTGGGCTGTGAATCTTTTGGATTTAAGTTCAGTTAATAATTAATGTGCTGATACGAATCCATCTGCTTGTACATCAGGACCATAGCTCAGAAAAGGCGAGTCCCACATCTCTGTGGGGGGGGGGGGAAAAAATGCAAGGACCTTTTTTATAAACGTGTTTCTTTCCGCTCCTCTCCTTCCTCTTTCTTTGAGAATTAGAGGTCTTAACGTGTTCAGAGTTTTTGAGCAGAGCCATGTGATAATCCCATGGAAAATGTTTCAAAGATAATTTTCCTGAAAACTTTGTTACAAGCTCTTTCTCTCTGAGATGGTGAGTCACTGTGTGATGGTGCCTTGGCTTTGTGTGTGTGTGTGTGTGTGACGTGCATGTGTGTGTGTGTGTGCGTGCGTGTGTGTGTGCATGTGTGTGTTTGTGGGTATGTGTGTGTGCGTGCATGAGAGAGCGTAATTGATATCAACAATCGATTTCTTTCTCAAGTAGGTGACTAGATAACTGCAGGTATCTGCATCAACTGAAAACCCAACTGACAATACAGAAGACACTCTCTTTTATTATCTCTCTCTCTCTCCCTCTCTGTGTCTCTATCTCTCGCTCTCTATCTCCCAGCTTCCTCCCCCATCCATTCACTCAATTCCGTACCCACTGTGAGGGTGATAAAACCCCATCTCACTGAAACCCTGCCTAATAAATTCGATTTGTTTGGAAATACATACGGGTACGCACGCGCACACACACACACACACACACAAAGGTGTTTGCATCGTAGACACTCCGTTTCGAGGTCAAACAAAAAGCATGTTTATCGAAGCATCAATTTATATGTGTATTTATATTATTTTTCTGTGTCTTTGTTGTGATTGTATTTCATACGTGTCTGTGTGCGTGTGCGGCGTTACGTGTGCGCACGGGTGTGTAGTGCCGCGCAAAATTGCGGTTCCTAGTCATGCAAGCAATGAAAACACGAGCACGGCAACATATTTCCTGTTGTTGTAATGCATTGTTTTGTTTGATGATAGCGTGGATGCACATTATTTTAGGGTTCAGAAGTCTGCATCCAAACAACAAAGTGATTTGTATTCAAAGACAGACGCGGCCATTAAATATACACGTGTGCAGGTTGGCGCACACGGAAAAATACCATGTACTCATTTATACATGTACATGCACAATTCGGCATGCAGGCCCGCAGGAGTGCACGTGTGTGTGTGTGTGTGTGGGGGTGTGCGGGAGCATGTGCATCCTGTTGTCTGTGTATCCCGCCACACCACAGACAAAAGGATGCACGTGTGGCGCCGCCGTCGCCGCCCCCCTTCCCTCTTTGTTTCCCCCGCAATGAATAAATAGGCTTTTACTTTTAAGCTGTTGTCTCTTCAGTGTTTTCCACGTCTGGGTCGGTACGTTGGTCCCTTTACCCCTTGGACATTTTAAAGGAAGGTAACAATGTGCATATTGTGTGTGCGGTGATCTCCCCCCTCGCCAGAGTTGTCAGAGGGAGCTCTGTGTCTTCATTTCCACGTACCAGCTGGCGACCTTGCAGTGCAGCGTCTGCAGCGCTTCGCCACTGCCTAATGAAGACTTCAAGGCCAGGCAAACAAATTCAAATAAATTGCTGTGCCCCGTGACTGAAAAAGTAGGTATTCCCGGCATCGTACACATACGTAAGTGTAGAGCAGACACACATACACACACACATATGCACACGCATACCACATATACAAATATTGGCCAACGCATTCATTCTCATCAGTTTGGTGTCAGGAATGGGTTTGACTGTGTGTCCTGCGTGAAGCAATTTTTATTTTATGTTTTTTTTCTTACCCTTGCTCTCTCACTAACTAGGGACGTCAACAATGATACCAAGTAGAAACACACACACACACACACACACACATGCTACTAACCACAGGCAATCCCTCAGCTCTGACTACAAACAAACTACGAAAAGAAATCAAAAGCCATCAGAAATGAAAAAAAACTCAAGAGACAAGAGAAAGAAAGAGAAAAAGGAGAGCAAAAGAGAGAGAGAGAGAGAGAGAGAGAGAGAGAGAGAGAGAGACAGACATACAGACAGAAAAAAGAAAAGTTTTAGTTTCTAGCTGTCTGTTTGTTTTCCTCAGGGGAGCGTGCATTTGAGTGTGTGTGCGTGTGTTAGTGTGTTTATGCGTGTGCTTGTGTCTGTGTGTGTGTTGAGTGAGGTGCTTGTTGCAGCGATAACCTGACCTTTAAAGGTGGTCTGGAGTTGGGTGAAGTTGTCTTTCTTCTTCACTTAAAGGGGAGTGACATTTAATAGTCCCTACAGGTCACAGAGGGCAACAAACACCAAATAAAACCTGCCAGACAACTAAAATAAGAGTGCACTCTCCCACTCAGGTGTGTGTGTGTGTGTTTGTGCATGTGCGTTAGTGTGTGTGTGTGTGTGTGTGTGTGTGTGTGTGTGTCTTTGTACATGTGTGCATGTGTGTGTGTGTGTGTGTGTGTGTGTGCGGTTGACAGCAGTCTGTGCTTTGTTCCAGTTGATTGCACTTTTTTTTTTACAAAGTAGAAGCCAACTGACGTATCAGCCAATATGATTGGATATAATTGGTACATTCACAGATATACTGGTATCAAGATATATTTTACCAGAAACATCTCACCACTTTTTTTCAATTACAGCTTCATTTCAATTTGGAATTCATCATTCAATTCACGTCAATTTCTTCCACTACCAAATATCCACCGCATATATTAAAAAAACACGCTCTTTTCATATGTCTTCGCGTGGTTTTACATTAAACATGATTCTCTTGCCAAAATGCACCGCGATTTCTCCTCAGCCACCCTCCCTCATCATACCTCTCCTCTCACCGGACCAGGGCAATTAAGTTTAGCCACTGGAGAGAGGGAGGGAGAGAGGGAGGAAAGGGAAAGGGGAAGGAACAAAAAGGAGGGGGGGGGGAATGGATGGATAGAAGGAGGGGGGGTGGATGAGAGTAAGGATGGATAGCGGGATGGGGTATTTAGAGAGGGAGGGGGGGGGGGGGGGGGTGGAGAGAGGGTGGAGAAGGATGGAGAACGGGTGGATGGATGAGAGAGAGAGGGAGAGAACGAATCGAGAGAAAAGTTTGTTTCTAGCTGTCTGTTTGTTTTCCTCAGGGGAGCGTGCATTTGAGTGTGTGTGTGCGTGTGTGTGTGTGTGTTAGTGTGTTTATGCGCCTGTGTCTGACTGTGTGTGTGTTGAGTGGGGTGCTTGTTGCAGCAATAACCGGACTTTTAAAGGTGGTCTGGAGTTGGGTGAAGTTGTCTTTCTTCTTCACTTAAATGGGGGGGGTGACATTTAATAGTCCCTACAGGTCACAAAGGGGAAACAAACACCAAATAAAACCTGGCAGACAACTAAAATAGGAGTGCACTCTCCCACTCAGGTGTGTGTTTGTGTGTGTGTGAGAGTGTGCGTGTGCATGTGTACATGTGAGTCTGTGTGTGTGTGTGTGGGGGTGTGTGTGTGTGTGATGAAGTGATACGCAATCGTCATCGATACAGACTGACAAGCGCTAGCCTACACACTATTTTAGACATCACATGGACATTTGTCCATGTTGCACATATTGTATCGCTCAACTCAATCTATTTAACGTTTGCCGGCACATTTACAGTCTTCAGCAGTTACATCGTTAAATGCTTATCATTACATCTATGATCTTCGCTAGCATTGCTAGCATTATATTCATACTAGTCCGGCTTACCGGATGTAGGTTGTTGGCATAACCCCCACTATAGTGTGGAGATTGGGTTGCCTATGTGAGACTATGTTCATATACATCAAGCCATAACAGTCAAACTTGCATTCATCCGCTTACTGGAGTTCTCCCATGTTAAAGGGCAAGTCTGCAGTTCATTTCCTGAATTTATGTCACGGGATCGCGCCGGGTTAGGCCATCTCATTAAAGGGAGAGGGGTATTTTAATGTGTTCTTGAAAATACCTATTATATGAATGTCAGAAAGAACTGAATCAAGTGGTAATGTATTCTTATTATGTTGTGACAATGTATTATACCTTACTTATGAGTTTTGGCTGGTTAAGCTTGGTATTTATTATGAGTTGATTTATAATCATTTGTTTTAGCGTATGGGTGGAGGTAACTCAATGGGGAACCCTATTTGAGCCTGGTTGGTTTCATTGTGTGGGGTGGTTAGTGATGTTTAGTGATGGTTGCTGATGGTTAGATCACAGTTGACTCAGGTCACGAGTCTTTGTTGTTCATATCGGCTTATTAGCCATGTCAGCCTGTGACATTTATGTGTTATGTTAGTCTGGCATCGTTCATGTTTGTGTCAGTGCTGCAGCATTTTTAAATAAAATGACTAAACGCAACTTCCAACGCCTGGCTTGAACCTCAATTGGACCACAAGACAGCATTACCCTATGACAGTGTGTGTGTGGTTGTGTGAATGTGTGTGTGTGTGTGTGTGTGTGTGTGTGTGTGTGTGTGTGTGTGTGTGTGTGTGTGTGTGTGTATGTGTGTGTGTGTGTGTTTGTGTGTCTGTGCGGTTGACAGCAATCTGTGCTTTGTTCCAGTTGATTGCACTTTTTTTCATTTATTCACAACATAGAAGCCAACTGATGTATCGGCCAATATGATTGGACGGAAATGGCCGATCACAGATACATTGGTATCAACATATATTTTGGCGAAAATGCAAGTAAAACATAGGTAAAAAAATATGCAGAACCTCACCAGAAAAAAATATCTTGTGTTCCTCGTTGTTTTTATTTGAGTTTAATTTAATTTTGGAATTCATATTCAATCAATTTTTGTCCACGACCACCGACCTGCATCCACCCCAAAAATGTAAAATTGCACACTTTTCAAATGTGTCTTTACGTGGTTTCACATTAAACATGAATCTCTTGCCAAAATGCACCGCCATTTCTCCTCAGCCACCCTCCCTCATCATACCTCTCCTCTCACCAGACCAGGGCAATTAAGTCCAGCCACTGGAGAGAGGGAGGGAGAGAGGGAGGAAAAGGAAAGTGGAAGGGAAAAAAAGGCGGGAGGGGGAAAGGATGGATAGAGCGAGAGAGAGAGAGAGAGAGAGAGGAGGGGAGGGGGGGGGGGACAGACAGATGGAGAGAGGGAAGGAGCATTTAGAGATGGGGGGGGGGGGGGGGGGGGGGCTGGAGGAGTGGGAGGGGCATCAAAAGGGGTGGAGGAGAGGGAGGGGCAAAGGGAGAGGGAGAGGGGGGTGGAGAGAGGGTGGAGAAGGATAAAGAGAGGGTGGATGGAGGAGCGAGGGAGGGAGGGAGGGAGAATGATGGCCCACAGCATCCCGGGTGCTCCAACAGAAAGGCCCCCTTGCCATTGGCCACTGTAACAGATCCCCGTCTCTGGAGTTTTAAATGATTCAACCATTTGCCCTTCGCTGTTCCTGTAGTGGGCAAAGACATTCATTGTCCCCCCCACTCTCTCCCTCTCTCTCTCTTTCTCTCTTTCTCTCTCTCTCTTACTCCCACTCTGTTGGGTCCCTCTCACTCACTTTGCCGAGAGGAAGATTGATAGAAATATCAATCTTTATCACTCTTCTCTCTGTCCCTCTCTGTCCCTCCCTGTCTCCCTCACTCCCTTTGTCTCCCTCCATCTCCACGCGTGGGTCTCTCTGCTCCCGGGATGTTTTTTAGTATCCGGTCATGTTTGCGACTTTAGGGGGAACCCATGGCCTCATGGCCGCAGGCTGTGGTAATTTTCCACATTCACTGACAGGGTTTTTCAGGCCCTCATATCTGTTGCTTCATGCTCTGATTCCCCTCGTTACGCACTAGAGGAACTATTTTGAGAAAAGGCTTAAAAGTTCAGGAGTTGAAGAAGCCCGTTTTGATTAATAGCGGGATCTAATTTGAGGACGTTGGCAACAAAGTGTGAGTTATCTTCCACGACACTGACACGAGGATTATGGGATTAGCATCTGCTGGAAACGCAGCAAAAGAAATGTGTGAGTATGTACGACGCGATATATGAACAGTACCAAACAGTGTATATAGTAAATATACCGTTTGCCATGAAATTACCATCCGTTCAATTCACCTGCAACTCAAAATGTGCATTGGAACGATCAAATGCATACAGGATATGAGCGTTGGACAAACACACTAACTCCACAGCCAGGGATCCTGGGCTGGGCTTGAATCCGACAGTGAGCTGAGTTAGGTTCTTAGCACCGGTTTCTCCAAGGACTGGTGAAGGGGATGCCTGGTCCCGGTGGAGCGGCTTGTGCAATCCCCTGGCGTCATTACGGATGCACAGCAGCCCCCCATCTCCTATCATTACTGTGCTTTTTATATCCAGGATAATCTCTCAGTTTAGATTTGCTGCATCCCATAATGAGCAAATTATAACTTCAGACAATAGAGCGAGGGGAGAGGGGAGGAAAGGGTGAAAAATGATATAATATACGAGGAAGTGGGGAGAGAGAGGGTAGGCCGAGGGAATAGGAAAGGAATGCATAAAGACCAGAGGGGATACGAAGGCATGGCGGTATGAATAAAAGAAGGCGAGGGTGAAGGAAGCAAGGAAGGAAGGAAGGAAGGAAGGAAGATAAGTAAATAGAAATGAAGGAAGGAAACCGGGGGAAAAACTAGTTTAGTGAATATAGAAGGCGAGGAGGAACGAAGGAAGGAGGCAAAAGGAAATAATGAAGAATCAAAATAAGGAAATAAATAAGGAATGAAGGAGCGAAGAGAGGGAAGGAAGAAAATTAGGAAGGAAGGAAGGAAGGAAGGAAGGAAGGAAGGAAGGACGTTAGGAGGGACACAGAATTTAAAAAAAATAGATAAAGAGCTCCATAGACAGAGGGTTAAATCGACGATAGAGATAGGAAAGGTTTGCAGAGTGGGTTTGATGTTACCATCAGCCATGTTTATACCGTGACGACCCTGGTGGGAGCAGACATGCTGACAGGACCCCGCCTGATGCTTATTTGGGGGGGGGGGGGGGGGTTGGAGAACATGGAGTGGACGGGAAAAGCTTGGCCTGCTCTAATAAATACATAAATAAGTGCATAAATAAGCCGAGCACCTTGCCATGACATATTAGATATAGCACCTGGAGCATTAGGAGGAGAGACACCTTCTTTCGGGGCTCTCACTCTGGTCTCTGATCATGCCCTCGCTCTCGATCACTCTCTCTCCATCTCTCTCTGTAGCTGTCTCTCTTCATCTCACCCCCTCACTCTATCTCTGTGTTGCCGCCTCGTCTCTCTCT
>JAOPHQ010000744.1:17500-31299 GCA_030340625.1 Merluccius polli
ATTCCTGCAACTACCTTCCTCTTAACAAGGAAGCAGGGACAACCATCCTAACCAATCGGGTTATTGTTCGATACACTGAAAGTGAGCGGGCCGTAGGTATACTCATCGCTCCAAACAGTGAATGATGAAATGTCTGGTCCTTATATTGCGGTGACCGCTCGCACGCTAAGGACTAATATTTCATATAATTCATGGGCGATCTCGCCTATGTTTGTTTACCTTCACGCTACTGTTAGTGGATTGGTTAACTGCACGTCCCATACACCCTAGGGAGTGATGACGTGGTGTTGTTTCAACAAACGAAGGCTGCTCTTTTCAACTGTTCAACAAGAAGTTGTCTCAGCGTTTCCCTAGCGCTCAACTTCCGCAATATCCTTTATTATTTGGAAATATGTCACATTACAGAACAAATATGTGCTGCTCTGAAGGCTATTTCATCGTGCCTATAACACAATGCAATATTGACGTTGTGTATTTTTTTTCCCCCCGCATAATTAAAACATAGCCCACCTTGAAAGACTTGTAGGTACAGCATGGTACAGGAAGAAACAATTACATCTCAGTGCAAACGGTGTGTGACCGATTTGAGGGTGACCCCTGATTTACAAGGTATAGTAGGGCAGGACACACTGTTGTGAGCTAATGGAGGAGGGCCAGCCCAGAACATGCGACCAACCCGATGATTGAATGCATTCATATCCATGCAAATTCTAGTAAACAGGAATGTAAATAGTGTTAAGTCTAGGTGCTCTGCATAACAGATGAGCTCATGGACACCATTTTGGATCTGTTAGTACAGGGAGTCACTGCAGTAGGCCAGAGAGTGTGAGCAAAGTTATGAAAAACAAAGATGGAGTAGGCAAAAGGTAAAGGGTGTGTTGCAGGGGGGTTTAGGGCAGTGTGTGTGTGTGTGTGTGTGTGTGTGTGTGTGTGTGTGTGTGTGTGTGTGTGTGTGAATATGTATGTCTGTGTGTGAATATCTTTGTGTGCGTGTGTGCGTTTATGTGAATATGTATGTGTGTGTGTGTGTGTGTGTGTCTTGGGTGAGATGGGGGGGTGGCATATAGTCAGGGAAATGGGGGTGGGTGGGTGCGGATGAGAATATAGAGTGAGTTTATGGGCTTGGTGAGGAGATAGGGGCTTGGTGGTGCTGGTGGTGAATCACTGCGGCCTGTCTGATAAGCTCTGACTCACACAGAATATGGGAGACCACGAGAGAGAGGGGATGCGGGTGCCAGGGGGACAGTTATGTGTGTGTGTGTGTTTGTGTGTACATGTTAAAGTATGTGTGTGTGTGTGTGTGTGTGTGTGTGTGTGTGTATATACATGAACAATGTTATGAGTGACAATGTATAAATGCCTGTATGCATGCAAATGTGTGTGTGTGTTATTGTGTGTGTGCATGGGTATGTGTGTGTTTATGCATATATGTGTGAATATATGTACGTGTCTTTGTGTAGGTGTGTGTGTGCACGTGTGTATGCATGCGTGTGCGTATGCATGCGTGTGTATGTCTGTTTGTGTGTGTACTTTGTGCATTGGTGTGTGCACGTGTGGCTGTGAGCATGTGTGTGTATACATGTGTGCGTGTATGTGTGCATGTGTGTATACATGTATACGTGTGTACGTATCTGTGTGCATACATGTGTGCGCGTGTGTCTGTGTGCATGTGTGTGTGTGTGTGTGTCCTGCAGCGGTGACAGTGAAGGTCAGCATTGTGGGTGTGTCCCAGGCCTCCCAGCTGTGGCCTGAGGCTAAGGAGCCATCACTGTCACATCTCTGTCTCTCTGTGTGCTGCGGGCTCTGCTGCCAGCAGCACTGACTCACTCACACACACACACACACACACACACACACACACTTAAATTCCAAATAGAGATACACACAGATAAACACACTGTCTCACGCTGCTGCAAGGCAATTTTCTCCCATATCAGACACACACACACATATGCACCAACACACACGCACATGCGCACACGTGCACGCACCCATGCACACACAAACATAACCCGCATTCATGGACATGTATATTTTCTACATTACCCGCAAATCCACTGCAAGTTGCACCTGTAAAATCTAAAGCAAATGTATCCCCGCCCCCAAACCCTATCCATCCATATGCTCAAACTGAAGATACAATAAGTCTCTGGTCTAATGGATGAACCTAATGACCTTGTCCAAACTCATCCACTGGTGAAGAGAGCGCAATCAATCCAGACACAGACTCATCTGATGTGTGTGTGTGTGTGTGTGTGTGTGTGTTCAGCTGCTGCTAAATGCTTGACAATGAATACTATGCAGTGGATTAAAGTCAGTATATGCTATGCACTGAATGCTATTCTACGAATGCTATGCAGTTTATTATATCCAGTGAATTATATCCAGTGAATGCTATGCAGTGAATTATAGCCAGTGAATGCTATGCAGTGAATGCTATGCAGTGAATTATAGCCAGTGAATGCTATGCAGTGAATGCTATGCAGTGAATTATAGCCAGTGAATGCTATGCAGTGAATGCTATGGTTTCTTCAGGATGCTGTGCGTGACCTCTGTGTCTGTTGTACACTCGGAGTGGCTGGTTGCCATTGCGTTGATCTCTGTGTGCTGTCTCTCAGAGCTTTAACTCCCACAGCGAAGTTTTCCTCTTCACAGGCCGGTGAAGGGAACAGTAGCAGGAGAGGGCGTGTTTAATATGCAGCTGTGTCCTGTGGTCCAAAAAAGGCTGTGTGTGGACGCCCCAACCTGCGCCTTTTAGATGGATTTATTAATCTGTGTGTGTGTGGGTGTGTGTGTGTGTGGGTGTGTGTGTGTGCGTGTGTGTGTGCGTTTGTGTGTGTGTATATATATAATACAGTTATAGCCATAACTCAGGTCAACACTCCCAGCCAAGACACACACACACACACACACACACACGCACGCGTACACACCAATCCTAGCAGCAGCAGGTTGGCATCGGGATGCGGGGCGTAATTAAATTCAATAAATAGGTGAAGGTGAAGAAATAAATCAAGTGGAAACTGATGAACAACAGATGAGATTAAATGCCACTGAGCCGTGCACACAAATATTTCAATACCATTTTCTACAGGGAGCAGCGGGAGAGGCCACCGTGTTAAGGTTGCAGTGAACCGTACAACTTTTTCCCCAGTGAGTAAAGTTTGTTTTTCCCTCGCCACTCCCGTTGTCCTCGATGACACCCCCGACCAACTCCTGTCTAGCGATACACCATACTCGGCAGGTGGGGGGGGGGGGGGGGGGGGGAGAGAGAGAGAGAGAGAGAGAGAGAGAGAGGGGGGGGGGGGATAAAGGGAATAGAGGCTATGTCCCTCGCCCTTCCCGCCCTTGTTTTGCGGCATTGCTTTATTCAGATCCCGGGGCCGCCGCCCACTCTTTATTAATGACTATTGAAGTGGCAATTAATGCTGCATAATACATGAACTACAGCTGTGCACATCAGAATGAGCTCTCTGATTAGCTGCTAAAGAGGGGAGGGGAAAATACCGCTGGTGCATATTAATACTTTCATTTGTGTGAGAGAGTGTGTGTGTGTGTGTGTGTATTTGTCCTTGTGTACATGTGTGTGTGTGTGTGTGTGTGTGTGTGTGTGTGTATTTGTCCTTGTGTACATGTATGTGTGTTTGTGTGCACATGTGTGTGTGTGTGTGTGTGTGTGTGTGTGTGTGTGTGTGTGTGTCTACGTGTATGTGTTTGTGGAGGGGAAGGGGGCGTGTATACAAGGCAAGTATACAAAAGAAAAGAAAAAATATGCCAAAAACAACCAGATTCCTGGAGAGAGTAATAGCGCGCGAGAGAGAGAGAGAGAGAGAGAGAGAGAGAGAGAGAGAGAGAGAGAGAGAGAGAGAGAGAGAGAGAGAGAGAGAGAGAGGGAGAGAGAGAGAGAGAGTAAAAAAGAAGTGGTAGTACTAGCCATAACATCTATTCTTTTGTTAGCGTTTAAACAGCATGAGTCATTAAGGCTTGATTCACGCACTGTTCTGCTCAGTGCGCTCCACACCCCAGTGTACTGCCCTCGTGGGCATCGCATGCCTAAGTACTTAAAGTCCCCAGAATGTAAATTAGGTTTTTCTTTCCTTTTTTTTTTTTTTTTTTTTTTTAAACAGGCATTGTTCAAGGCCACACCTGGTGCTCTGAGAGCTCCCTGGTCTGCTACACTGTGAATTAATGAGGGGGGGGTCCTTGCAGACGGGAGGTCAGCTTGCTGGTTATTCATACACAGGCTGCAAACCGGGCTGTAGAAAATTCAGATATGGATGATTCTATCGGTCCTGAGAGATCGTGTGCGTGTGTGCGTGTGTGTGCGTGCATGTGCATGCGCGTTTTGTACATGCGGCGCGTGTGTGTGTGTGTGTGTTAAAATATGTCTTAGAGACATACAACTATTGGCCAAATGTAACAGTGTACATCATAGGCCGGTGCATGGCTGCTCTGCAAAGACAGTCACGATTTCTTGTTTTTTGCTCACTGCAGTTTCCCTTCACGCACGCCTCCCTCCCTCCCCTGCTCTCCACCGGTGGCTTGGTGGCTTGATTGCAAAGTTGCTCCCTGCCTGCCTCTTGTGGGCGTGCCAACCCAACTTTTGAGGTTTTTTTTTTTTTTTTTGGTTTGTGGTTTGTACCAGTCTAACTTTGGTGGGGAGGGGGGGGGGGGGAGTACAAGCTAAAGTGTGTCACCTAAATGTGTTGATTTATTGAAAGGTCATGTTCCCGTCGACACAATTAAACTATGTTTGTGTTTTTAATCACATAAATAGCACATTGGCCGCAGAACAATCACGTTAATGTGAATTATCTACAATAGTATTCAAATAGCTTAGTTGCTCTCTCCTTCGCCTCTTGTGGGTGTGCCAGGCCAACTTTTGAAGGTTTTTTTGTGGGTGTACAAATCACACTTTTGGGGGGGGAAGTGCAAAGCCAAAGTGTGTCACCTAAAGTGTGTTACCTCAATCAAATTAATAACACATTGACATGCAAAACAATCACTTAAAAGTGTATTATCTCCATTAGTAGCCAACTATGCATAGCATTCGACGCTAGCGGACCATTCGAATATGCATGGCCCAACTGCATGGAATAAACTGAAGCCGGGATCCGAATAACCTTGGATATCTGCCTGCACATATAATTGTTATTTATGTCTCTGTCAATGCACATGGACACGTTTTATATAATGGGAAAAACCAGCTACAATGCGCCTTACCTCCATTTTGCGGTCGATAGGAGCTGAAATCAGATTTGAGAAATGTTTACGGGTGAAGAATTTAAGATGAGCACATCTTTGAACAATGAAGCTGAAAGATAAGTGGCTCGGATAGACGGGCTGTCCGCGTGATTCCCTCGTAGCGGGCCGCTCAACAACGAGGCTCACACCCGCAGTGAAATTAAAAAAAACGTGAAGGAAAAAAACGCGATGACAATCAAAGTGCTTTCAGAAAGACACACTTTCTTAAGGCCTGTGGTGCAAATCAGCGCGGCGCAATATTAGCTTCGGAGACGGCTATACGCCTACAAACTCTTAGCTGTGTTAGTTATCTCCAGAATCTATAGATGCGGTTAAGTACAATTAATTAAACGCGTTAAAAGTTTGCAAGACATGCGAGTGTGCTTTGGCGGGATGTGCAAGATTACGTGTTGTGTACAATTCGCTCAATACGAAATGCTTTCTGCATGTCCTTGCTGAGACATGAGTAAGCCATCGATGTTTTGGAAAGATAAGAGCCAATAGGTGTTGGACGAATTGTGCAATTAAAATGACGCTCATTGTAATCACACTGACATTGACAGCAGGCTCACATCACAAAATCGGAACATTGCTAATGTTATCTTCTCAATATCAGTTATTAATATTGGCAGATCATCTAATACTACGGGACTCTACTGCATGTGCCGATTTTGTCTAACTGGCTGTCTACTAATTATTGTTTTCGTCTTCATAGAGACATGCTGTCCAAACCCAGATTACATTAGTCAGGACAAAATTGCTTCTACTCAACCCTTGCAAAATTATAGCCTGGAACCCTCTCATCTCTTTCATTGAGTCCTGTCTCTGTTTTTCTTTTTTATTTCCTAGACTCCCTGGCTATCTCTAGCTCTACTTTCCCCTTTATCTCTCTCTCACTTATTCACTCTCCCTCCTCGACTGTCGTGCTCCTTTCAAAAGGATGGACCCGCCCCCAAATGTACACGCATGCATGCACGCACACACACACACACACACGCATATGCACACACGCACACACACGCACACACATACACACACAGTGTCCCTCCAACCTCCTCCTTCATCCTTTTTTTTCATACATGGCCAATAACAAAATATCTAAAAGTATCTTATGTAGCAATCCCAATCCCTATGTCGTTGACCCTGGTCTGGTTTGGGCCGTGAGCGTGAGAGGGATTAAAAACAGGAACAGTTTTAAAACAGGGGTCTGGCGGTTTCCAGGATTACACGCAGCGCTTTGTGTCTGTTTCCATTCCCGGTCGGTCGGCTGGTAAAAGAAACACGGATGTGTCAGCAAATGTGTGGAAGAGTCCCCTCCATAAAGTCAGCCAGCGGTCCCTGGCCTAATTGCAGTAATGAAGTCCAGGCTGACCCTATAACACAAGGACCACGCACGCTGCCACTCTGACACTTTTATAGACCCGGCCAGAGTTATTGCCCTCCCCCAGCCAGGCCGCCTATTGGCGGGAATAAAAGATGGAGAGACAGAAAAGAGGAGGAGTGAAGGGGAATGGGAGGAGGGTTCAGGGGGAGCGGGGGGGAGAGTGAGCGAGAGAGCGAGAGTGAGCGAGCGCGAGAGCGAGCTAGAGATTGGGACGGAGGGAGCGAGAGAGAAAGTGTGACACTACTAAAAAAGTCAAACAATGACAGCCCAAAGAGGCGAAGGAGGCCACCTGTAAATCATCCTAATGAAATTAGTAATTTACTTAAAGGACAGCATGGCTTCCAGGGACAGTTATTGCCGGTCCCCACTTTGACCCATCCCCGCCCTTCAGCCTTGGCCCTCTTGGCTCCATTAGCTCTTGCCCCCACCACTACCCCCCCCCCGACCCCAACCAACGCTACCCATCCCCACATTTTTTCTCATTTCTATCTCACCTGCTCACACTACATGTTTTTTTTTTTTTTTCCAGAGCCCAATCAGGAATCAATAGGCATGGCACCAGGCAGCCATGCTGGGTTGACACCAGTGGATGCGACAGGAAGTCCATTACACCGTGGTTATCTCTATTACCCGTCGAGAAACTGAGTTCTCCTGAGACCCGCTGGGAGGGTGGGTGGGTGGGGGGGGGGGGGGGGGGGGGGGGGGGCAGACCGGTGAGGAACGCCATAGGGGCCTCTGACAGGTTAGAAGACCCTCTAATACGCAGCAACACATCTGATTAACCCGTACGTCTCCATAGGTGCCCAATGTGTCCGGCTCTCTCCAGGCACACCGCACACACACACACACACACACATGAGTAAGTGTGTGTGTGTGTGAGTATGTGTGTGGCAAAAAAAATAAAAAAATAAACGCTTAACCGCAAATACGCACAAAACACATCACCCTACATGTCCCTTACACATAGCTTATAGCCTGATTCTGCTGACTACAGCTGCCTGCCGCGTCTTGTGGTGCAGCCCGGTGTAGTGGGGTCACTGCAGAATGGGACAGCACCCATAAAGCAACATGACAGTGTTCATTGGGCCTCACCTTGGCCCAATAACCTTGATCAGCCGGAGCATCAGTCAAGGTTTCCTCCCTGTGACGCAACGTAACGTGTCGGTTGGCACGTCGGAGGGAGGGGGGGGGGGGGGGGTGGGGGTCAGGGGGTGCGTCGACAGCCGCTGGATGAACGCCGGAGCGCCGGAGCTAATTTATTTATGCTCTATTTTTTTTTTTTTTGGTCTATTCTGTTCTCCACTTTGCTAACAGTGCTAACGCTAGGGCCTGGAGCACCGCGTGTTTGCATTGTCATTCCGCTGATGAGCAGCGCAAACATCGTCGGGTCCCCCGGTTCGACACGCGCACACACACACACACACACACACACGCACGCACACAACACACACACGCACAAGGCATCTCAGGTGTGTTGCACACGGCACTACTGTACGCGTATAGTTGCACACTCAGGTTCGGGGGCCCGTGTCCACGCAGAAATTAATCAGCTGTAAAAGTGTTCATAAATCAACACGCGAGCTCTGAATCAGCAAACAGTGGCATTAATCAGAGGCCTTAGTGCAGCTACTGTACAATTAATGCTAACTATTTGTCTTCATTTCACATTGTGCCCAATGTTTACACTGTACAGTGGTGCACACTCTGTATTGCAGGATGGATCCAGGGTATAATACTAATATTCCACAGTAATGTTGTTGTGCCACGGTTATGTGTGTGTGTGTGTGTGTGTATGTGTGTGTGTGTGTGTGTGTGTGTGACCTGCATCTCGAAGCTATGCAAATGAGCGCTCAGAGCCTCCCACCACCGAGGCATCGTGACATAACGTTTATCTTGGTAAGATAAAGCCTTTGATGCACCGGGCTTCGGTAGGTAATGAAAGCAATAGTTCTCGCCGAGTGAAAATTGCTTTTCCAGAGCTTCATTTTACAGCGCCGGACTCACTCCTCTGGCAACTCACCCTGAATGTTTCATCACACACACCAGATCCCAGGGGTTGGTATAACCACCCCCCCCCCCCCCCCCCCCCTCGCTCTCTCACTCTCCATCTATCTCTCTCTCTCTCGCTCTCTCTCTCTAGCTGTCTCTCTGTGTCGCTCACTCTCTCTCTCTCTCTCTCTCTCTCTCTCTTTATCTTTAGCTGTCTCTCTGTGTCGCTTACTCTCTCTCTTTCTCTCTCTCTCTCTCTCTCTCTCTTTCTTCCCTGTCTCCGTCTGTCACTGTCACTGTCTTTCTCTCCACACACACACACACACATACAAAGGCATGTTTGAAGGCGCACATGCATCGGCCGTGTTGGGATACGCAATCAGAAGGGATTTCATTGGCTAAGGACAGGAATGAGAGCCGACTGCATATTCCTCATATGTGTGTGTGTGTGTGTGTGTGTGGGGGGGGGGGGGGGGGGGGGGGGGGGGGGCGCGATGCAACAATCACAGAATATAAGACCAAGCCACTATAGTTTTGTGATAGTATTGTATACAGTATTGTGATACGTCACCATATAGCTTCTGCAAATGTCAACGTATCTCATCTCATCTTTAGTCAAATCCCGTTTCCATACCTCTAGCCTCACATTTAATTATTACAAATCATTAGAAGGCCGTCTGTAAGAAATTGTAATGCCTTTCACTGGGTTGTCAGACCGAATTCAAAAGACAATTGTGCCGAATACATTTTTTGTTGGTAATGTGTTGTTCATGATTCATAGCGAGGAATTTTGCATTGTCAGGGTGAATACGATAACAATGCATTGCTGCCGCGGCGAGGACGTCTCCAGATGGCGAGGCGAAGGCCTCAACAACAAAAAGCACAGCAGGATGTTGCTTTGATCAGAGAACGAGCCCAATAAATAAAAAGCAACAGAGACAAAGCTTGTCAGCGCCTCCTTCCTCGGGAAATCCTTGGGAGTGTACATTGTTACGTGCTTCAATCAAAGTCACATTTTCAACAATGGCTGCGTGCAAACACGAGCAGTATACAGCCACATTACAATTATATTACGTTTGTTTTTGGGGGGGGTTTTTTGGGGGGGGGGGGGTTCATGTGCAAGCGTCGATTTTGTGCCTTCAGTGCGTGAAATCCTGCGTAGGTGTGAGTGTGCGACCATGCACACGACATCTGCGCGTGGTCTCAGGGGGAGGGAGAGAGGGGTGGGGGGGGGGGGGGGGGGGGGGTTTACGTCAGCAGGGGCTGCGGGCGCGCGCACGCCGCTGTCTGTGAGCCACTGTTCAAAGAGTCGCTTGGCAGCTGCTCTCTTTGCGCTGCTGCACACTGGGCCATGACTGCTCTCCAGAGGTGAGCAGGAGACGGTCCACTCCTCGTACACAGACACACACACACACACACACAAACGTGGACAGACACACACGTACGTTCACTACACATCAATTAACAAGCAACAATGTGCATAGACACACACACACGCATGCATGGATTCACATGGAGTCACACACTTTCACGATACACCCACATACACTTTCACTAAACATAAATGAACACACACGTGCATTAACATGCACACATGTACATACACACAAACGTGGACACACACACACACACACACACATATGTTCACTATGCATACACACACACACACACACACATAGGCAGATCTACATCATACACAGATAGATTAGATTCAAATATGGCTGTCTTCATATGGTGGTATTGGTCAGGCTACTACACAAGAATAATAGAATCGGGACCAGGGAGATGAACTAATGACATGAGGAAATTGAAGGAAAGGGATATCCAAGACCGTAAGTACATAATAAAGGCTAAAACATTCAGCATATTGAAATGAGAGCCATTCGGAAATTGTCTTGACAACTTCACGGAGAGCGAAAAAAAGGAGAGGCCGGGACTTTAAACCATTACGCTGGGCTGACAAACCTGTTATACCATTGGAACCGCGATCGCTGCCAATAATTTGATCTCTTTTGCTGCTGCTGCTTTTCTTTTTCCCTTTTTTTTTTTTTTTCTTTTTCTGAAACCCACGGTGATTTCCACACCCCCGTCCTCGGATCCCTTTGATCCGGCTCCTCTTCTTCCCTCCACATTTTATTTTCCTTCCAGCTCCATCTTTTATTTTTTTTTCCCCTTTCCATATCATTTTCTCTGCGCCCTGCTCTTTATTTCTTCTGCTTCTCTCTATCAGCTCTTCTGCGGCTTTTATCTGTACTTCATACGGAATAACTGCGTGGCTCGGTGATAATGAGGCTGTTCCTGTAAAAAAAAAAAAAAAACTTCAAACCTTTTCCCCCCGTCATTCGCTTCGCCCACAGTTATACGACACCAAAAAAAAAGCAAACCCCGAACAAATATTTTGACATTGAGATGCGGAGGGAAGACATTTCCTGTGTGCAAAGGGTTCCCAATCAACTCTGATTCCATGCATTTCAACCGGAAACAAAATAATAAGAATTATAATAATAACAATAATGATAGGAATATAAGGTTGCAAGCCTCGGTCGAAAAAAAAAAAAACGCACGCACGGTGCAGCCAATCAAATGTTGATACGGTTGCTTTTTTTCGTTCTCATCTCTTTGATCCCCATATTAGATGTGCTCTCTGAAATTAGCCGGATACTGGATCCTGGACTCCTATTTAGAACGAGGCTGATTAGAGTGGAGGACAGGCAGGATGTTCTGCTGTGATGATTTAGCCGGCCAGCAGCACACTACATTGTCACGGATCACAGCAGCTTATTGTGCAGATAAAGAGTCACCACAGCATGTTCATAACAGTAATTGCTATGTGGTACTGCATGGCACGGCGACTCCGGAATAAACTGGATTATAATGGTAATTACACAAATACAGAACACGGGAACACAAGGCGCGAGCACGTGTATCATTAGCTTTTCTGGACGGCCATCAAAAATAAGTTTGGGAACGGCGCTATCTGAGTGGCAGACTTTAAAAAACAGGTGAAAGAAAATGCTAAATCCATCTGAAGGTAAAAGGGAAACTTTTGCCTCTGTAGCAATCATAAACATTTTTCACATTTTTTTCCTAAATTGATTTCACTGTGGATGCCGCGCTCGCTACCTTGGACTTGTAAAACAGTGCGGCGGCGGAGTCAGGAAATGAGAGAAAGACGGTGGAGGGGTGGAGGAGGAGGAGGAGGAGGAGGAGGAGGAGGAGGAGGAGGAGGAGGAGGAGGAGGAGGAGGAGGAGGAGGAGGAGGAGGAGGAGGTGGTGAAGGAGATGAGTCTGGAGCCGCCCTGAGCAGTAATGAGGAAGCAGTAAAAATAAGACGGCTTTGTGTTGTACTTTAAGGTAGTTCATCTTTAAAATGAATAGTCCCCGCAGGGCTAGGTGGTTAATGCTATTTATTAATAGACAGACAGGTCCAGCAGTTTGGACCGGGGCCCTCCGAGAGCCCTTAGTTGGACGGCGGGAGAGAGAGAGAGAGGCAGAGAGAGGTGAAGAGAGGGAGAGGGAGGACGTAGCGGAACAAAGGGCAGGATGACAAAGAAGAATAGTGGCGGGCCTGCCTATCGATCGCGAGGCAGAGGTATGGAGGATGTTGGGCTGTCCCCGAGCATCGATAAGGAATATTTGGATTACATAGTGATGACAATTAAGGCGGGATCAACTGATCCGCCGCAGCAGGTAATCATTGGTGAAGCGTGGGCCGTCCCCCCAGGTCAAGGTCAGAAGGTCAAGGGGTCACCGCTGATTCACGTGGTCTCGCGACCTTGTCATTAGGGAGCCGATCAAATATCAATACAATGAAAAATAACATATAAATATAAGGATGCATGCGCAGACATCCCATGAGGGATGAGGTGTTGGGGGGGGGGGGGGGGGGGGGGAGGGCAGCGACAATGAAGCAACGGATCGGATCCATGTCGGTATGTACAGTGTGCGTGTGCAGCGTGTTTTTGCATGTGTGTGCGTGTGTATATACAGAGAGGGTGTCAGGGAGAGAGATAGAGGGAGAGGAAGAAAGCTGTGTGTGAGTGTGTGTGTGTATATTTATAGAGAGACGGTCAGAGAAGGAGAGAGAGTGTGTGTATGCATGTGTGTGTGTGTGTGTGTTTCTGTGTCTGTGTGCATCCCTGTGTGTGTTCCTCTGCATCTCCACCAAGGGCTTGCATATAGGCACCATGTCAGATGCGCATACTGTACATGTGTACGTGTGTGTGTGTGTGCGTGTGTGTGTGTGTGTGTGTGTGTGTGTCTTTTCGGCCGGCGGTCCCAGGGCACACAGAATAAAGTGGTGTGTGCGTCCGGGGCTGGGCCCACCATGACCCGGCCTACTAATGAACCAACAGCCATTACTTCCCTGTTAGCCCACTCGGCTCTCCGCCATTTGTCATAAGCTGGGGGAGGGAGCTGTCACTGGAGAGCTGCAGGCTAAGCAGACACACCACCACCACCACTACACACCACACCACACCACACCAGCGGCCCAGGCAGCGGTAGACTCGCCTGGACCTTGGTGCTAAGCTGCATCTCACTGAGCTTATAGCATCTCTGGCTCGCTCTGTCTCTCTCTCTCTCTCTCTCTCTCTCTCTCCCTTCATCTCTCTCTCTATATCTTCTTTCTTTTCTCTCTCTCTCTTTCTCTCTCCCCCCCCCCCCCCCCCCCCCCCCCCCCCCCCCCCCACAATGTGTGCCACGTCCTATAGCTTTCATTACAAGCGGGAGAACATGTATGTTGATAAAAGACCAAACAACGCGATGTAAGGGAGGGATTTACTGATGCCGCTCCACCTGGACTGTGATAATGTTGTTGGTGTCTGGAGTAAAATATCCCCGCTGCTATTTGCACACATCTAAATCTCCGGGTGTGGAGAGTGTCAGCGCGTAGCTAGCTACAGGCTATATTGCTATTGATTGGTTGAATGATAGCACAATTTCTTACCTGATGTTGAAGATGCACCAGAGGCGATGGCATGGGGTTGAGGGGAGGAAGGGGGGGAGGGGGAAGAGAGAGAGAAAAAAAATTGAGAATTTGATTAGTGGCGGCCTTGCACTGTATACAGTATACACTCAACAGGGGGGGGTGGTGGGGGGGGGGGGGAGGGGAGGAGGGAGGAGAGGGGAGGAGGGATGAGAACTCTACATTATTAAAACCTCTGCAATCAGAGCCCTGCAA
>JAOPHQ010000745.1:0-32154 GCA_030340625.1 Merluccius polli
AATAAGACACTACTGTGCATGACTGATAAAAGCACCCATAAAATGGCAAGATTAAGTGTTTTATTTATTATATTTCATATCCCTGTGCTGAGCGGCGTGCCATGATATCACGTCTATCCCACGCCACTGAATGAGAGAGAGAGAGAGAGAGAGAGAGAGCGCATGGTTTGGTATGGTATCTGTTCAAGCATTGAACAGATATTGAACGCTCTCGTCCATCCCCCTGTAAGAAGCAAAGGGAGTGGGTTGAACTTTGCAATATTGACAGATTCTCCAGGTCAAACAGGATGTTGCGTGCCGTGAGTGTGGAACTGCAGTCTATTACTTATGGGCGGTGATTGTCATCTTAGATCATCTTATCCAATGTAAAATGACTACAATCACGCCGAATGGCTGAGTTGAAAGGTGAAGGCAGCACCCTCGACCCGCCCCCTTGGCAGAGGGCATAAAGTGGCAGCTCACCTACTCGGCTTTCACCTCTCAGCCATTCGGCGTGACTGTTAGTAGCATAGATTTGATCCCTGCCTCAGGGAACAACTGTTATGCGAGATAACCTAAACGTCCCGCTAGCGGCACACCTAGCACCAGCCGTTCCTCTTCCATTGAAAATAAAACCCCAAACTCCAGGAACCTCAGTCAGGGTTCCCGCTGCGGCGTGACCCCACGCCATGACGCATGTCTTCCCGCTGCTGAACTGCCTTTTTTCAAGCCCATCAAAAAGCGATAACAATTGTGCTACAGTGCAGCATCGTGGGTCCTGATGGGTAGGTTGAGGACCTTAATGAGGAGACAACGTTAGCTCGCTGGAGCACAAGGAAGACGCGTTCTCCTCTCTCTACCCTCTCCTCCCGACACATTATATGCCAGGCCTGAGTTCCACGAGCTAAAACAAATGCGCTACTTTCATTAGTGCACGGAGGGAAAGATTACGGGCTCAATGCAGAGTCATGCATTATGCATGCGGGTCTGCGCTGTCACGGCCGTCGCCCCCCTTTCCGGCCCACCTGTTCCTGTGCGCTGGGACGTGCTCGACGCAGCCTGACACAATACTGCTTCAGAACACACAGCAGGGGGTTGTAGACCAAACACACCCCCACAACACACACACCCCCTATGGATCTGTGAACCAGTACTTTGTTGTAACAATGAACATGCCTACATAGCTATTATATGCTTTCAAAAAGAGGGGAAAGGGGACAACCTTTTACTTTTTCTTCACCTCGGAGCGCAGACGATGAGAGATTCGTGCTTTTAATCTCCCTCTGCATAAATGATCATCAACCACAGTGTGGATGATGTGTTTACCAGAGGGCCGGAGTCTAACCTTGTCACTAAATCAAACCGGCTTTCTGTCCAAAGTTTCTCCCTCTCTTTTTAAAAAGGTATTTATCTGTCTGAGAGCGTTCAGGACTGACGGCGGGACCCGTCATCGCAAACTAACGGCCCCCGCAGGCACTCAGAGCTTTTAGGCTTGAGACCGCCCTGCACACGCCAGGATGGGGATTGCCATTGGTTTGTGCACACACACACACACACACACACCCAAAACAGGCACATACATACACCTACTGTAAATACCCACACCTAATCAGATACACACACGCGCATGCGCACATCTAAACACACGCACGCACACTCACACACACGCACGTGCACACACACGCACACTACTACAGAAACAGACATGCACTCATAACAACATAGGTGTTCTGACAAAACATGGACAAGGGCAAGCGTTAAGACAAGGGCATGCACAGACACACAACCGCACACACACACACGCCCACCCACACCCACACACACACACCCCTCCACCAGTTGTGTGAGCAGTAGTGTGCTGTTAGCTGCTCAGAATGCTGCTGGTGCACCGCTCCTCCATCACCCATCACCCTGATCTCTGACAGCCCCCCCCCCACCCCACACACACACACACACACTCACACACACACACACATACACACGTCCAAATTTACCGCTCCCTCTGTTTACACGCCACTTTCCCTGCATTCCGCACAGATTTCTCCCTGTTTTATGCCCGGCGGTTAGGAAGCGGCGATAAGCAGAGAAGCCGCAAGACAAGAAGGCAGGGAAGGAGGCCGCACGGCTGCAGCAAACATTTTTTTAATGTTGGTTTTGTTTTTGATTTATTGTCTTCTTTTCTCCCGTTTGGCTGGGCGTGTCCCTGTGACCGGGGGGTGTGGGGGGGGGGGGGGGGTGTGGCTTGGCAGGCACGTTTTGCGGATCCCGGCGATCAATTCATTTTAATCACAATGGCGCACGGCCGCTCCCCCGCCACCCCCGCCCGCCACCGTGGTGCTAATTGGATTGGCAGGTATTTGCATATACAGTGCGCCGCTGAAATGTCAGCCGCGGCCTTGGAGGTGACCGGTGCCGGCCGGCCGCGTGAGACATCCTGATGAGGGTCATTCATCACACCGCCGCCACCGCCACACGCCGACGCCGCTATTGTTGCCGTCGTCCGTCAGCTGTCACGTGTCACCTGTCAGGTCGCGGTGGCCTCGACGTGATGAAGATGAAGGAGGAGGAAGAGGGTGTGGGGGGAGGAGGGGGTGCAATACCCTAGAGGGGGTTAACATAAGTGTATGGGTGTTATGAATGTCTCCTAAAACATTAACTGATAGGAAGAGTTGTACTGTTATGACTGCTGGGGGCTTCACTGTACTGAATGCTAGTACACAGCAGTACTGAGTATGGGGTGGGGAGCGGTCAGGCTGTTCCTCTCCCGGCCTAAAACGTTCTGGGCTCGATACATCTTTTGTTGGTATGATCCTGCCATTGGGCAACTATTTCAGTCGCTGTTCTTCTCCCCTTCCGCCATCTCCATGTTACCGTTTTCAAAGTCCCCGACGCTCTATGTGAAACCCACATGCTGAAAATTTTAATGCCAGGGCTCGCTTCCCCACAAGCAAATGTGTTCCCCCCCCCCCCCCCGACACTATACTGCAAGGGCACAGTCGCTGAATCCTGGGCTTAGCGCCGCCCAAGACGATTGTAATTGGTTTTAAAGAAATACAAGACAGCAAGACAACAAGACAGAGCGTTTTTTACCCCTATGCCAGAATGATAGTGGGTTCAGCCAGACCTTTCTCCAGCGCTGGCACAGCGCTAAAACTAAGTGTAGAGATAGGTCTGGCTGTGTGAGATGTCTGTAGTCTACCTGTAGGCATCCTTGAGCAAGGATCCCTTACCCCTACCTGCTCCTTCATGAATCTGAATTCACTGTAAGTCTCTTTGGATAAAAGCGTCTAATGGCTTCTAACTGACTAAAGTAAATAAGATACTCCTTCACATTACTGAATAACTGACTAAATACTGCCTCTTTGTCTATTGAGAGCTGTGGGTTAGTTGAGGAAAATAAGAAATACAACTTGAAAGAAGAGAACACAAGAGTGGAGTGTGGACAGAACAGAATGAAAGAAAAGGGAAAGAGATGAATAGAGGACATACATCAACACCTATTTTGTAGTCAGATACGAATCCAAAAAAAGAATTGAGAAATTATTATTTGGGGCACGAGAGAAAGAGAATGAAATCACAGGAAAGCAACGCCTCCATTTTGTAAATGTGCTGACGAGCGATGACATCACAGCGTCCCCAGCGAACGTATTGAGGTCATCTACGGGACAAAATGGATTCTCCAGGGTTAGAGGCTGGGGAGGCAGAGGAGGAGGAACAGATCTAGAGCAGGACTGATGTTGCTGCAGGTTTTTGCCTGCCTCAGGAGTTCAGGTGCCTTCTGCCTCCTCCAAGAGTATACCCCCTTAGCATGTGGGCCG
The DNA here is from genome assembly GCA_030340625.1 of Merluccius polli. Lineage (NCBI taxonomy): Eukaryota > Metazoa > Chordata > Actinopteri > Gadiformes > Merlucciidae > Merluccius > Merluccius polli. The sequence continues at coordinate 3,798 of JAOPHQ010000745.1, forward strand.
CCGCTGCTCCTCTGAGCTGCTGCTCCACTGAGCTCCTCCTACTCCAGCTTCTCCTGGATGTTAGGGACATTGGGATTTGGCAGCCTCTGACTGGGTGAGAGTCAGAGGCGTGTGGAGGCATATGTTTTGTTTTCAGCTCCTCCTCCACTGTCAGCTTCCTCTTCTCTCCTACTCTCTTTGTTTTTGAGCATGTTCTAGAGCCTTCTATCAGTGGTGCAGGTTGAGACGTGGGTCATTTTGCTTAAGGGTAGTGGACGTGTGCAGTCTCCTCCTGTTTGTCTTCAGACGGGTTAAAGGTCAAACAGCAGCCATCTCCTGACTGATCCCGTTAAGTCCCATTAGCTTTAACTGTAACTATTAACTTAAAGTTGAAGGAGGTTTTAAAACCCAGTGATGATCAACAGTATGCACTGCAGACGTGGCTTTTGAATTACATTTACTTATCTGTTCTCTTCTATGAATGGTCAGTTGTGGTTTGTTTCTGTTGTACATTAACCAGACTTGTCTGACCTCACACCTAACATGTCCGCCATTTCTGACCTCACACCTAACATGGCTGCCATTGGCCCCCATGGTTCTCTGTTTCCTCTTTCCTCACGCCTCCTAAATTCGACTCAATTCATATTCCATTGCCTGCATCTTATTGTGCTCCTGTGATCCTAATCCAAGCCCCTCACCATGGGTTCCATCTCCCCCACTGCCAACAAGCAGGACTTTATCCTCTGATATAAAAACACAGTCGAGGAAACAAGAGGGGTGAGGCTGGGGTTTGTAACCACGGTGACCTAGAAACTAATACCTCCTCCTTGTCCTCTCTCTCTTCCTGGGGTGTGGAGGGAAGGGTGGGAGGTGAGGAGGAAGGTAAGGAGGGAGGGCGTTTGGAGGTAAGGAGCGAGGGGGAGGGAGGTAAGGAGGTAGGGGTGAGGTAAGGAGCGAGGGGGGGGGGGGGGGGGGGTAAGGAGGGAGGAAAGGAAGTAAGGAGCGAGGGGGAGGGAGGAGGTGTGCAGGATGGAGTGAAGGTGGTAGGTATTTCTAAACTCCTGTCGCGGTCGAGGCTGGCGGCGGGCGGTCTTATCCCTTAGAGCGAGATGATAAGGATCGGTCGATGTCTCCTGTGCCGAGAAGACCTTTGTTTTGGGGATTATGGGGGATAAGGGGTCGGAAGGGGGAGACTGGCAAGGCCTAAGCCCTGGACCCCTTCGGTAATCATTATGAGACAGATACAGAGTGCTCCAACTCCTAAAGCCCAGAATCCCATCGCATTATCAATTATTCATGGACAACCAGAAGAGAGAGAGAGAGAGAGGGAATTAAGAGTAGGATGGAGAAAAAGATAGAGCGTGGAGCATGGAGGTGAAGACAGAAATGAGTATGAGCACAAAGAACCCAACGCAACAGAGATTAATGAACAGGTGGTTAACTACTGCTAATGTGTTTTAGTGAAACAATCACAATAAACAGCATGTCATCAGCATATTGACACATTTTGATGATGAACACGTTGACTTAACTGACACGTTCAAATGTAGGGCTACGCTTGCCCCGCGAAAGCGTTACCTGTTTTAGGGATTATTTCCTTTGTTTTGTTGAGTTTGTAAAGCCTTCTTGAACATTTCAAATAAACACAAAAAGCACTTCCTCTCATCCTGTATGCAGTTCTCCCAGCATGTCTTGATAATAATCTGTATTCGTACTTCCTTTGTATTAGCACTTACTTTGTGTTAGTACTTGTGTACTTGTAGTAATACTGTATTACTACTGAGACGGTGACATACTGCATGTGTACTGAACCTGAACTCTGACCTTTGGGGTGCGGGAAATCAGCCATGATGTGTTCTAAAAACCCTGAAGACTGATTCATCTTCTGCAGTTTGTTGGGCTTTTTTTTTAAGGGGTATGTAGTCGGGCAGCCCTATACTAATAAAGTGTATAAGTTAATGTCTTAACGGTAATTATTAAACATATTATGCAGGCTTTTGCTGGGTATTAAGTACACACAGCACCCTTTGAAGAAGATGTAATGTGTTCTCTTGTCAAGGCTAGGCCCCTTATTATCCAGAAACAAAGAGAGAAGTGTATTCATCTGAGATAATTGGGACAGTTCAAGCTGAACTCATTTTCAAACTGTTCTCCAGCAAGCGCTCAGGAGACAATATGATTTTGTTTTGAAGCGATAGCAAAGACCGGCGGTTCTGTGACAGAGGACGTATTATTCACCCAAGCTCGGCTTCGTGTTGATGTATTCAAGAGAAAGGGTTTCCAGTTCAACCCCCCCCTTCCCCCGCATGCGATGGCATACTGTAATTATCTCGCTAGCACACATTGTTTTAAAATCCCACACAATTCAGTTTTATAATTTACGAGAGGACAATATTGTAATAAAGAGAAAACAGAAAGTTTGTCACAGGGGATAAAACTGTCACCGTTCAGAAGCTCCAGTAAAAAACACATGACGGTGAACTGTATAAGCAAACAAATAAACAAACAAACACACACAAGACGGCACCTTTATGTGAGAGTCTCTGTATGGATGAAAACAACACATTATTCAGGCCAGGAAACCTAATAAAAAATAAAAAACCTAAAAAAAAATTGCATGGGGTCAATTTTAATGTCTTCTGTTTTCAAAGGCGTTTAGATTCCAGTGTATTCAGTGAGCAAAGGTCAGGGACTCATAATGTTTATATTTGGGCATAATGGCCCGCGTTCACACATGAAATCTGCTCATTAGGTGTCCTCCTTGGGGATATTTTCCACACAGCATCTCAGAAGGTTGCGGAGGCTACATTTAAATTATTCCTTCAATTATTCGTTGAATCATTATCAATGATAAGGGAGGGGTTTGGATGGCGGCAAACCATTTCAATCAGGTCAGAATCAATTACGGCGAGGAACATACATCTGAATTACGCCAGTTACACAAAGACAGGCAATATGAAATTCTCCCCCTCCGCATTCGCTCTGTCGCTCTTTTTAATCTAAAACCTTCTCTTTGATTAGCGACAGGCTCCTTCGCTTCTCCTTCCCCGAGCTTTGAATCAATTGAGTTTGACAGCGTCGCCTCACAAGTCAACATCGCGTGTCATCCACTTTAATTGCGCAGCAGCCACAACAAAACGCCAGGCAAGGCTAGCGTAGCGCGCTCATGGTTAGTTCTGACCTCCGCGGCGTCCCGGGAGAGCGTCACTTCAGACGAGCGTCGGCGGTGTGCCGGTCTCGACGGGCAGTCCCGCAGGACAGCCAAGCGCGACTCCGCTGATCAAAAGATGCATCCAGCTGCTCCAATCAAAGGAAGCAGGTCGGTCGCTATAGTTACGGCAGGCCGCCGCCATCTTCCCTGATCCTCCCTATTTGTTCGCTTTTTTCCTGGTTTGTTTATGCTCTAACATGCATGAGAAGATGAAGATGGCTGTGATGTTCGAACATTTACTGTGATGTCTTCTACGCGATTAAACATCCATCCTTCAACTGTCTTCTTCTTTCATGTGTGAGGAATCACATTTTCTTCTTAAATTATTATTGGCCATTAAATTCAGAGTGCTATGACTGAGTTTGTTCTGGCAAACCATTGGTTTTAAACCAACAGGTGATGAAAATTATTTTATTACAATATTTTCAGACAAAATGCAAAGACTGTGTAATAGCATGCTGACATCTACAATTATTTATTTCTTTGGTAGTTCCACTTCAAACCAGCATCCTTTTTTCCATCTTGGTGTCTTTTTCCCTTTCTTACCTTCTTCCCATTCATTCTCAATGGTTTCATAAAATATGTTGGTTAATTTGTTGCTTTTCCCATAACCTTACCCTTACATTGGCTACACCACGCCTTCCCTAACCCTGTAACCATCTCTAACTCTAACCTAATCCCTAAACTTAACCATCTCTAACCTAATACCTCAATGTAGCCATCTCTCACCTAACTCCTAAACATAACCATCTCTAACCTAATCCCTAAACTTAACCATCTCTAACCTAATACCTCAATGTAGCCATCTCTCACCTAACTCCTAAACATAACCATCTCTAACCTAATCCCTAAATTTAACCATCTCTAACCTAATACCTAAACGTAACCGTCTCTAACCTAATACCTAAACATAACCATCTCTAACCTAATACCTCAACTTAACCATATCTAACCTAATACCTCAACTTATCCATATCTAACCTGTGACGAATGGATAACCGCACATATGTATCAGCAGGCTGTAATATCTACACATAGCCACAAAGGAGTAGAAATAAATATACAAGTTGTATTAACTGCACCTCAACACTAGATGGCGGCATACATAATACACTGGGGGCGGGCACTCAACACTAGCCAATCAGAGCATATTATGCGTCATAGAGGCCACGCCTGCCCAGACTAAAAACAACACATCCGGGGGGGAGGGCAGAACCCCCGAGGCAGCGTATCCGGATAGATGCTAAGCTAAGAGGAGCTCGCCGCGCGTGAGTTTTACAATTCCCCTCCATCTGCTTGATAGATTAATATAACTAAAGCTAAACAAATAAAGTGAGTTAAAGCGTTTCCTGTTGTCGGCAGCCTTCTTCCTCAGAACACACTACAAACCTAATATTTAAACTAAACCATCTCTCACCTAATACCTAAACTTATCCATATCTAACCTAATGTCTAAACTTAACCATATCTAACCTAATACCTAAACATAACCATCTCTAACCTAATACCTCAACTTAACCATATCTAACCTAATACCTCAACTTAACCATCTCTAACCTAATACCTAAACTTAACCATCTCTAACCTAATACCTAAACTTAACCATCTCTAACCTAATACCTAAACTTAACCATCTCTAACCTAATACCTAAACTTAACCATCTCTAACCTAATACCTAAACTTAACCATCTCTAACCTAATACCTAAACTTAGCCATATCTAACCTGATATTTAAACTTCCAGGTTTAGAATCTCAGATTACTAAAACAGTTCCACTCCACCTCCCTCCACAGTGGTTGTCGTGGTGATAAAAGTTCAAACTATGGACTACGAGTCCTTGAAAAAGGGTTGAGGAGCTGCTCCTCAGCGAGAGGTGTTGTTGTCCTCCTCCTCCTCCTCCTCCTCCTCCTCCTCCTCCTCCTCCTCCTCCTCCTCCTCCTCCTCCTCCTCCAGGAGAAGTCCGTCCCTCCTGGGCTAAGCTGTTAGTTTGTTAATCGTTTCCGCCTCTCCTCCATTATGGAGGTGCAATGTGCTCGGGGAAAAGACTATTCCCTGCTTCTTTGCACCTGTTCTAGCCGGCCTTGATGGGATTCTCCAGAAACTACCAGAACACCCCAAAAAAAAAAACAACAACACAGAAAGCAATCTTGCCAGAATGTAACGCCAAGCGTGATGGCCGTGTCATATAGATAGTGTGATATGAAGTGAGACAGGGGACATAGAGACTGGAACATTGCTCAGTGAGATATTGTGAGTTAGCCGAAGCATTCTTTTGTCTGGTGAACTGGACGGTGAAATCCTTGATCTGCTGTGACCATCTGTTCCATGTCACCAATATTGATCGAGAGGTAATCCATTATTTCCTGGTATTTTTCCCTATTTTAGGTATGATATTGATTAGCCATCACATAACATTTAAAATTCTACACTATAGTGAGGACATGATCTGTCCATCATAAAGTTCGGAGGACACTCCCACTTGTGATATCACTAGGTGGTAAAATAGGGACCCCTTAACATTAAGTGCTTACAATTAAGTGCTTCAGAGAACTGGACTGAGCACAACTATGTCCAGAATATTCTCAGACCTATCACACTTGTGCGATTGATGTTTCCAATCTCCAGTGGAGATACCCAATATAATTTGGCCATGCCCCAAATAAAAAATAATATCATTTTTGGAACCATTCTAGGATATAAACATTATAAAAGTACATCTCCTTCTTTTGATTTACAGCCGATCATGCAAAAGAAAAGATCAAAATCTTAGTTACGCGATGTTACATCATTTCTCATGTTATAAAATATACATGTAAAAAGTGAATTTAAACATCCTACTCACTGAGAGTGGCGTGTCTTCCAACAGACAACTTTAACACCTGTTTGTTGTCCTTCCAAAAAATTAAAACCTGATAGATTTTTTAATTGTACTTCCGTTAATGTATTCTGTGCTGTATTGTCGTTAATTCTTGGCAGCTTTCACTCCTCTGCCCCTCTCTGCAGCACTGATGAAGCTAATCCATGCGACACATTTTTCTGCTGATCAAATGAACATTGATTACGTAAAAAAAAAAACAATAAGCAGGTGAGCCTTTCAGCTTCCAGGTTGCTCAAACTCGATTGCTGCCACATCCTTACAAAGTCAGAGACCACTTAGAACTCGCACTTTAGTACTTTTATATTTAAATGTCTTTGTGTTGAATTTTTTGCTGCCGGTTTGTTGTTGTTCGTCTGTCTTGATTGTTATGATGTGTGCTGCTGCCTTTCTTGGCCAGGTCACCCTTGTAAAAGAGGTCTTGATCTCAATGGGGTTTTTTATCTGGTTAAATAAAGGTTTAAAAAAAAAAAAAAAAGAAGAGGAAGAGAAATTAAAGACCAATTCAAGACAGCCTACACCAAATCATGACTCGCAGAAACCTTTTTTAAAGCTTTGGAGCAATCTCCCAGCTAATATTAAATCAGCCAAGACAGTTGGTGTCTTCAAAAGTAGACTAAAACACAAACCTTTTTAATCCCTTCCCCTAAGGCCTTTGACCTCTTCCACTGGGTTTATTATACTATTTGTATCTATTTTTGACTGCCTGCACTTTAATGTTTTGTTTGCATTTTTGTTTTTTGTATCTATAGGTTTATTCTATCCTCAGTGTGTGTGTGTGTGTGTGTGTGTGTGTGTGTGTGTGTTTGTGCATTATCTGAACACTTTGGTTCAAACCTGAGTTACTTTTTAAGTTTCTACATAAACTGAACAAAAAGCTGATAAACTCCATGACTGATGAGATTGGAGCAACAGTAATATGGTCTATGCTTGTGTATCCTGGGGTTGCTGTGTTTGTCTCTAAACCTAGCGCCTTTGACTGCCTTCCTGCTATGAAGTGGAGCGGAAATGTCCTATCGCTCCCTGAATGAGGAGATAAGTCCCATATGTCCGCAGGGCAGGAGTCCACTGGGCTGTCACCATGACAACCCAGTGGATTCTCCCGCCTCTCCGACCAAATTAAACATTGATGTCTGGACGCCAGCATGGCGTGCTAAGAAACTTGCTAGCAAGCTAGCACGCCAGTCCAGGGGAAGACAGCTGTCAGTATAGTTCCATCCCTCCATTAGCTATCTGCCTTCATCCTTTCTTTTTTATTTGTTTACCCTCTTCTCCTTCCTATTTTTCTCCGAATTCCTTTCTTTCTTTGGTACACCTCGAACCATCTTTAATGTTTCTGTTCTTTCTGTCTCTCTTTCCCTCTTTCTTTGTCTCTCTCTTCTATCTCTCATTCTCCTCTTTTCCTATCTCACTTTTGCATTACCTTCCTTCCTTCCTGTCACGCCCAGCTTTGCCGTGCTGTGGTGCTGCCTGCCCTTTTGTCTGTCTGTTTAATGGCTGCTGTCTGTCTGTCTCCCCCAGACCAACAGGTGGAGCTGTTACCTGGCTGGGCAGGTTAATTGATGACTACGAGGCCTATAAATAGGCCTTCCTGTTTCTTGTTCGCCCTCTCTCCTGTTCCGGTTGTCGGTCGGCTCGGCTGGCTACAGCCTCGCTCCACACACACCTTTTTGCTTACACTACACTCCATGCTACACTGATGAACACTACACTTTTGGTTAAGCACTACACTTACTGATTATTCTTTATTTTATTAATAAACATTCATTTTTTGAAGTATAGAATCGGTGTGGTCTCCCTTCCATGTCACTACCGCTGCTCGAGCCCAGTGGTCTTGACATGTGGGGGCTCGCCGCTTTTTGAATCCAAATTTTGGTTCGTTGATTGGTTGGGAGAAGCACACTGATTGTTTTTTTTTGTGGTGTAGGATTGTAAGTTAGGTAAGGAGCGTTTTTTTCCCTTCAGCCATTTGGTTGACAGAGTTCGGTTGCAGTTGGGTGGCTGGACACAGAATCCTTTGGAGTGATCGTTTTTCCCCATTCAGAGTGCTTCGGCGCTGGGTTTAGGCTGCTGCAGTCACTGGAGTCTGGGCGAGGGCACCTCCGGGGAGAAACGGCCAAGTTGGCTTCGGTCGAGGCGGCACGTCTCCACTGGGTTCGGTGAGTAAATGATCCTCGCTCTTGGGCTCAGTGTGAAGTTAGGGCAGAATAGAGGGGGGTAAATGTTAGGGGGATGCTCCAGGGTTAGTTTGTCCAGTTACCCTAACTGTATTAGGCTTTGTAACCAGTTTGGGTTGGATGCATGGTAAAGAGAGCAGGTTTTGGTTAGTTTTTGTTATATTTTCACATTGGTTGTTTCTGTTGCCAATTGGAAGTGTACCGATGGTCACGTTGGAGGAGTTTGTGGCAGCTCCGTCTGAACGTTTGTTAGTGGAGTTAACAAAGGAACAATTGTGGAAGGTAGCCGATAATTACAGGATCGAGTTGCCCTCCGTGTTAAAGTCCGCTAAGAAGAAAAATTTGGTTGGTTTTATTCGGGAATTTTTAAAGGAGAAACAGATTTTGCCGGTTTTAACACCAATAAATCCTGGTTCAGAAACTCAAGCTGACATTGTTGCCAATATGCTTGGGCCTACAATGGAGTCTGAGTCCAGCGATTTAACTTTTGAACAGCAAAGAGAGCTGTTAAAATTACAGATGGACATGGCACTAGAGAAAAGGAAATTAGAGTTGGAGCTAAAACAGTTGGAAGCACAAGAAAAAGAGAAAGACCGTTGGTTAGAAATGGAAAAACTTAAACACCAAGAGCAGGAACGAGAGGTAGAAAGAACCAGACTGAGACTACTTGCAGAGGGCAAAGTTGACCGAAATAAATCTAGCGGTAAGTCAGACTTAGCTGGTATGATTAAATTTCTACCAAAATTCAACGAACGGGATCCAGATATCTTTTTCTCCTTATTTGAAAATATAGCCGCTGGTCGTAATTGGGATGACGAGGACAAAACTATACTTTTGCAAACTGTATTAGTTGGCCGCGCGCAGGAGGCTTTTGTGGCTTTAACACCTGCCGATAGAAAAGTTTATGACATAGTAAAGCAAGCAGTCTTGAAATGTTATGAACTCATTCCAGAAGCGTATCGGCAGCGTTTCAGAGACTGGCGAAAAGGTGAAGAACAAACCCATACCGAAGTGGCAAGAGAATTGAGTAGTTTTTTCAATCGTTGGCTTGCCGCTGAGGGTGTGGAAACATTTGATGCGCTGCGAGATTTGCTTATCTTGGAGCAGTTTAAAAATATCTTGCCCGAGAGGATTACTGTTTATGTGAATGAGCATGAAGTGAAGACTGTTGCGGAGGCCGCTGTCCTCGCCGACGGCTTTGTGTTGACGCACAAAGGCAAAGTGCGTGAATATCTTTCACGTTATGAGAATGACCGTAACCAATATCGCTCAGGTCGTGTTAACGCTGCCCCTTTTGTTAAATTTCATCCTCCAACGAAGAATAAAGCACGGGACACTAGTGTTGGGGAGAGATGCAATTATTGTTTGGAGGTTGGACATTGGAAGAAAGAGTGTCCAGTGTTGCGTACCCGAAATAAGGCTGAAACTGACCATGGAAACGCTGTTGCTTGTGTTTTTTCTGTTTCGCATCCAGAGAAGCCGGCTATGATTGATATGGAGGGTTTAAATGTCGTTCAGCCTGATGAGAGGAAAGATCTTGAAGCTGGGTCTAGTGATAAGCGTGTAACATCTGGAGTGTCTGATGTGTCGGACTATGCGCCATTCATTAGTGACGGTTTTGTCTCATTGGTAGGAGATGCGCACAGAGTCCCAGTGAAAATCTTGAGGGACACAGGAGCCTCAGAGAGCTTTATTTGTGCTTCAGTCTTGCCATTGTCTCCACTATCAGACACAGGCAAGTGTGTTTTAATTCGCGGGATAGGCCTCCAGCCTTTTCCGGTGCCTTTACATCGGATTCAGTTATTTTCAGGTTTTGTAAATGGCGAGGTTACAATTGCCGTGAGACCCTCTCTACCTGTAGATGGTATTCATATCATTTTGGGAAACAATCTGGGTGGGTGTTTAGTGTCTCCACCGCCTGTGGTTACAGTTGCACCTTTGCCATTAGCGGAGCCAGATAAGTGTCTGCAAGACTTTCCAGAGGTTTTTACTGCCTGCGCTGTGACGCGTGCAATGGCTCGCGCGCAGGTAGAGTCACCATCTGATGTGTCTAAGATGTCTGTTGCTGGTTTGTTTGTTCCTGAATTACCTGCGTCTTTGTCTTATGATGAGCTGGTCGAAGCTCAGGGAAAAGATCAGAGTCTGGAGAAATTTTTCGCTTTGGCTGCAGCTGATCCCGGTAAGGGTTATCTTGTGCAGAATGGGGTTTTGCTTCGAAAGTGGCTATTTTGTGCTGATCCTGATGTGGCAGATCAGGTGATGCAGGTCGTGGTACCTGATAAGTATCGTGATTTAGTTTTGAAAACGGCACACGGTGTAGAGTCTGGACATTTTGGTGTTAAGAAGACCTATAATTACATACTGCGGCATTTTTATTGGCCACGCGTTAAGCGGGATGTAATGAGGTTTGTCAGGACTTGTCATGTTTGTCAAGTAGCAGGGAAGCCGAATGCTACCATTAAGCCGGCTCCCCTACAGCCCATTCCGTCCGTAGGCACGCCTTTTGAACACATCATTATTGATTGTGTAGGTCCTCTAACTCCATCTAAGACTGGATGTATATATCTGTTTACAGTAATGTGCCAAGCGACGCGGTATCCTGCTGCGTATGCCTTAAGGGCGATAACCACAAAGTCCATAATGAAATGTTTGTCACAGTTTATTTCTGTTTTTGGTATCCCGAAGATCATTCAAAGCGATAGAGGCTCTAACTTCACCTCCAAGACGTTTGCGGCGGCGTTGAGACTGTTGCGTGTGAAGCACCATCTGAGCAGTGCCTATCATGCTCAAAGCCAGGGGGCGCTGGAACGCTTTCACGCAACTTTGAAATCCTTGTTACGTGCATATTGCGTGGAAATGAAGAGGGATTGGGAAGAAGCTTTACCATGGCTCTTGTTGGCTGCCCGTGGGGTTATTCAAGAAAGCACGGGGTTTTGTCCCAATGATTTAGTGTTTGGTCACAAAGTACGAACATCGTTGTCTGTCTTGAACGCTGAATTTGACCAGTCTAAAACCCCTGCCAGTTTAGTGGAGTATGTGGATGGGTTCCGCCGTAAATTGTTTTTATCTTGGAAATTGGCTTGTGAACATTTAAGTGCGGCTCAGGGAAACATGAAACGGCGGTATGATCGCAAGGCAGAGGCCAGGGTGTTTAATCCTGGTGATCAAGTGGTAGCACTGCTGCCCATTCCAGGTTCGGCTTTAACAGCGAAGTACTCAGGTCCTTTTACCATCATGCGTCAGGTCTCGGAGACAAATTATGTGTTGTCTACTCCTGAACGCAAGAGATCGACGCAGCTGTGCCATATTAATCTGTTGAAGCCGTACTACTCCGCATCTTCGGGGGTGGCGAGTGGTCACGCTGGGAATCCTGTGGGGCTTGTCGTTGTAGAGGGGCCGCCGAACATCGCTCAGGTGGCAGCTGAGGATGGGGTGCAGGTTCCTGACGAGGCAGTTTTACAGGGACGTCTCAAGAATACGCAGAAGCTGGCTGACTTGGATAGCTTGTTGGCGCATTTAAGTGGGGAACAGCGAGATGAGTTGAAATCTTTGATTTCTGAGTTTTTGTCTTTATTTTCCGACACTCCGACCTGCACAAGTCTCATTGAGCATGATATTGACACACAGGGGGCTTGCCCAGTTAGGCAGAGGTTTTATCGAGTTCCTCTAGAAAAGCGAAAGAGTATGGAGGCCAGTGTACAGTATCTTCTGGACAATGGCCTAGCCAAGCCGTCATATTCCAGCTGGGCATCGCCGTGTTTGTTGGTTAAAAAATCTGATCATACATACAGGTTTTGTACGGACTATAGAAAGGTCAATGCATTGACCAAGCCCGACTCTTTTCCGTTGCCTCGTATGGAGGATTGTGTGGACCAGGTCGGTAGTGCGCGGTACGTTAGTAAATTTGATTTGTTAAAGGGGTACTACCAGGTACCGCTAACACCGAGAGCGCAGGAGGTGTCTGCGTTTATTACATCTTCTGGTTTGTACTCGTATACCAGGATGAGTTTTGGCCTTCGTAACGCCCCCTCAACCTTCCAACGTCTCATGAACAGGGTAGTTGTCGGGTTGGAGGGGTGTGCGGTTTATTTAGATGATGTAGTTTGCTACGCCGACACCTGGGGAGAACATCTGGCCCGCATTCGCGCACTGTTCCAGAGGTTGGTGGCAGCAACTCTTACGGTGAATCTTGCCAAATGTGAGTTCGCGCAGGCCACTGTTGTTTATTTAGGTAAGGTGGTCGGCCAAGGTAACGTGCGGCCAGTAAACGCGAAGGTCGTGGCCATAGAGAACTTTCCCACACCGTCCACCAAGAAAGAGTTGATGCGTTTTCTGGGTATGATCGGTTAGTACCGAAATTTTTGCTGCAATTTTTCCACTGTCGCTTCCCCGCTGACCAATTTATTGAAGAGCACCGTTAAGTTTGTTTGGTCGGCCGAGTGTCATCAGGCATTCCAAAACGCCAAGTTGTTGTTGAGTTCTGAGCCTGTCTTGGCTGCACCCAAATTGGATCAACCATTCCAGCTACAGGTTGACGCAAGTCAGGTTGGGGCGGGGGCCGTTCTTTTACAGAGCGATGAAAGTAGTGTTGAAAAACCGATTTGTTATTTTTCGCGCAAATTTAACAAACACCAGTTTAATTACTCTGTTATTGAGAAGGAGGCTTTGGCGCTAATTTGGGCACTTCAACACTTCGAGGTTTATGTGGGTGGGGGTTTACATCCCATCGTGGTTTATTTGGACCATAATCCACTGACTTTTCTCCAGTCATTAAAGAGTTCCACCAACCAACGCCTCTTACGTTGGGCACTATTTTTACAACCCTTTCGTCTAGTTGTTCGGCACATCCGTGGCGTGGAGAATGTGTTGGCTGATGCACTCTCTCGTGCCCCGGATGAGTCAGGTTAATGGTGTCTGTTCTGCTTGCCTTAAATAGCTGTCCATGATACCGGGATTTGCTGGTTGCAGAATGTGGTGAAGATGGGGATGGTGGTGTGAATGAATTAGTCTTTCCAATGTGTGAATGTTAGTTTTGTTATAATTTACTTATTTTTGATTCTTTATGATTTTGCTATTGCTATTGTGGGAGTTTGATGGTTCTTTCAGAGTCCCGTTAAAATGGGTCTCTGTTCTTAAGGGGGGGGTGATGTCACGCCCAGCTTTGCCGTGCTGTGGTGCTGCCTGCCCTTTTGTCTGTCTGTTTAATGGCTGCTGTCTGTCTGTCTCCCCCAGACCAACAGGTGGAGCTGTTACCTGGCTGGGCAGGTTAATTGATGACTACGAGGCCTATAAATAGGCCTTCCTGTTTCTTGTTCGCCCTCTCTCCTGTTCCGGTTGTCGGTCGGCTCGGCTGGCTACAGCCTCGCTCCACACACACCTTTTTGCTTACACTACACTCCATGCTACACTGATGAACACTACACTTTTGGTTAAGCACTACACTTACTGATTATTCTTTATTTTATTAATAAACATTCATTTTTTGAAGTATAGAATCGGTGTGGTCTCCCTTCCATGTCACTACCGCTGCTCGAGCCCAGTGGTCTTGACACTTCCTTTCTCTTTCCCCTCCTTTCTTGCTATCTTTCTCTCTTCCTTCGGTTCAATTTTATTTCTTCCAGTCCTCCTTTCTTCCAGTCGCTGTCACTCCCCAGACCACAGGGAGATATTCCTCCGTCGCTCAGAGCATGAGAGCTCCGCCTCTGTACGTCGTCGAGGAGACGGAGGCGGAGAATCACTTTTCAAATCTTTGCGGTCGCCGTTGACAACGCTGGCAAAGGCGCTGTCAGCGGCTGGCCTCTTTCTGCCGTGAGGTTTCCTTAAATACCCGCGGCGAGATGGTGAGATAATAGACCTCCAATGCTTGCCGAAGAGCTCCAAAACTAAAAATAACTCACAGTCTCTAGATTCAGTTATATATACACAGAGAAATGAGAAATTAATGATATGAATGAATGAATGATAGCGACGCATCATGAAATTATTTGTGTCTATTTGTTAGTCAGGCTATTCAAAATACAGTACATTATACATTATACAAAATATTTTATAATGTACTGATTTTAGCCACCTTTGATCAAATGCGTACCTGTTGAAACAAGCAGACAGCTGAATGGCAGCTAACTGAAATAAGAAATAAAATAAAAGGCTCAGATGTGAGGCAGACCTTAGTGTTGGGGGTGGGGGTGGGGGGTTAACGGCTGTAGATCAGCCTTGGTCCTCCAGCGCTCCGGGTCATCAATCCTGCGACCAACTCTAAATCCCGTTAGGATCCGAGGAGCCCTGCTGCTATTGGTTTTGAAGACAGCTATGAAGCCCTCATTGAAGGCCTTAAAACATCATCTTTGTCTTCATCCACTAATCAATAGGTCTGACAGGTTGAAATAACACAATAAAATAGATTTAGTGTCGGGCAGCCCAGGGATATCTCTCTCTCTCCCAGCCCCGTGAGAGAGAGGGATATCTCCTCTGGGAGGTAGTTGGTCTGGGCAGAGCGCTTCATGCTACGTTCTACTGGTCGTTCCCTAAGGCATATATTTTAAACAAATCTTGGATTCATATTTACATATATTTGTGATTTCTTTTGGAAGAAATATGTATTACATTTCAAACCTCAGAAAAAAAACTGAGGCTATGGGTAGATGTTAGAATAAAATATTTAATAATAAAATATGTTTTCCTTGTATAAATATTTGCCACTAGTGGCAAGTCTGGTAGTTTTTTACTTGATATATTTTGGTTTACTATTTGTTGACAAACTTCTGCCCTCTGCCCTCCAGTGGTCAGAAATTGAGGTAACACTTTATAATAACTAAATGCTTTGGAGCATTTACAACGTTACAACAATTAGTCAAGTGAATTAATCATTAGTAAAACATCAACAATACATTATTAAATCATTACTAACCTACTAACTAACACTATGTTAAGCATTGATAAACACTGTAAATGATTTGTTTGTAATTAGTAGGTTCATTTGTAATAGTTAATTCATCATTAGTAAAACATCAATAATACATTATTAAATCATTACTAACCTACTAATAAACACTATGTTAAGCATTTATATATATACTGGATATAAATGATTTATTTTGCATTAATAGGGTCATTTTTAAGGTGTTTGATAATTGCATTGTCATACTTTATAGACGACTTGTTAAATGAAGTATTTTAGTAGTTACAAACCAGTGGTAAAGAAGCATTTAGAAAGCATTAGTAAGTAGTTCATAAATGCGTAGTGGATGTGTTAACAACTATTTTATACACTATTTTAAACACTTACTAATGATGCAACTAATGCTTACTAAAGCTAGTTGTAAAGCACTTACTAATCGTTAGTTAAGACTTTTGCGTAATCTAAAGTGAGAACTATCTATGCCTTATTAAACATTCATAAGTTATCCATAAAGGGTGAAGAAGCTACCATTCCAGAATCAGACGCAAGAATGGAGTTGGAGTTGAGACGAAGTTTACGACCAGATTATTTCCAGACTTTCCTGTACACAGTGTTTTTGTCTTATCTTGTATTCTTGGTCTTAAGTTGCTAATCCGACTGTAATGACTGACGCACGGAAGAGGAAGATCCGGATATCTGCAGGCTACACCATAACCTGCCAGAGGCTACATCGTCGTCAGACAGATAGCCGATGGGTGCCGAAATTAGTTACAAATATTTTTAGCCAGAATCTGTTTTATTAATAAATAATGGGTGTTTTTTTTAACTGTTCAATAAACATTGTATTTTCTGTCTACCTTGTGTTGTGTCTGTTTCCTCTTGAGGATGTGAGGTTCTGCAATGATAGCTTCTTCACCCTTTATGGATAACTTATAAATGTTTAATAAGGCATAGATAGTTCTCACTTTAAATTAGGTCATGCAAAAGCCTTTACTAAATGCTTTACAACTAGCTTTAGTAAGCATTAGTTGCATCATTAGTAAGTGTATACAAGTTGTCTATAAAGTATGACAATGCCGTTATCAAACACCTTAAAAATGGCCCTATTAATACAAAATAAATCATTTATCATAATTTATCATATAATTTATCATATATATATATATATATATACTGTATATTTATGTATATATATATATATATATATATATATATATATATATATATATATATATATATATATATATATATATACTTAACTTAACATAGTGTTTATTAGTAGGTTAGTAATGATTTAATAATGTATTATTCATTTTTTACTAATGATGAATTTACTGTTATAATCAGAAACAAATCATTTGTAACAGTGTTTATCAATGCTTGACATAGAAATAGTTAGTAGGTTAGTAATGATTTAATAATGTATTGTTCATGTTTTACTAATGATGAAGTCACTATGTAAATTCTCCAAAGCATTTAGTTATTATAAACCGAAATTGATTAATGCTCCTTTCAGCTAAATGTATTTTGTATTATTTCACCAACGATTGTTTGCTGGTTAGCTTAAGTTTACTTTCAGTTATAGTAAACGCAAGTAATTTATCGATGTATTTAATTAGTTTCTCATACCCTCTCCACAAAACCCCAAACGTATCTTTTTTCTTATCTTAAAGAGTATATTGTGTCATCTCGACTGTGTCAGCAGCTTTTAATTCCGATCATGACTCTCATTCCAAAACGTGAGCAGGTTTGACACGTAACTATATCTTCTTCTGACTTGTAAAAGGTATCGCTTCATTTCGTCAAACTAAATAACGTGGCGCGATAAGCTACCCCGACTGATATAAGCCCATTAAATATATAGGCTTGGTGTCACATTCCCCACCCCCCCCCCGCTACCCCTAGGCGCTTAGCGTAGCGGCTCCCATCAGCAAGGTTCCCCCCTCGGGGTTGCGTGGCGATGAGTGCGCCCCACCAGGAGAGCTATTGTTAGTCCAATGAACAGACAGGGTTTGATTAAAGCATTTCAAACATCATTTAGCTCGCGGCGTGCAGCGGAGGGGCCCCCCGCGGAGCACGCTTTACACCCCGACGCGCTCGGGCGGGGGCCCCTCCACTCCGGGTCTGAGGTGAGCCCACAAATCACTGGGATGCAGTCAGTGGGGGTCTCTCTCTCTCTCTCTCCCTCTGTATTCGCTCTTCCTCTATCCTTATTCTCTCTGTCTCTCGCTCTCTCCATACATCTGTCTGTCTACCTCTCTCTTTTATCTCCTTCCCCATTCCCTATACTCTGTTGCTAAGCCTCACTGTCTCTCTCCCTGTTTTCTGTCTGTCACCTCTCTCTCTCTCTCTCTCTGCTCAATTCAGTTCAAAAGGGCTTTATTGGCACTTGCATAATTGCCAAAGCACATAAAA
The DNA here is from genome assembly GCA_030340625.1 of Merluccius polli. Taxonomy (NCBI): domain Eukaryota; kingdom Metazoa; phylum Chordata; class Actinopteri; order Gadiformes; family Merlucciidae; genus Merluccius; species Merluccius polli. The sequence goes on from JAOPHQ010000745.1 coordinate 21,354, forward strand.
AGTAAAACAGGATACAATATTAGATTGAAAAAATATTGTGAAAAATCCAATAAAATAATCTAAAAATGTATGTGAAAAGTACTGTACTGTGTCTCTCTCTTTTCCTCTCTCTCCATCTGACATCTCTCCTTGTTCGCTCTCTCTCTCTCTCTCTCTCTCTCTCCGCACGCCCCTCTTCCGACAGCGCTCCACAAGTCGTTAAATATTCATTAGCCGTTGTTTGTGTCGTGTTCTGATGGTAGACCCCCTGATAGAGGTGGTCCCCCCCCCCTGATGAGGGCCTGTATGGTGTACAGCTCCCTGGCCCTAGGGGCCCATGGAGCTTCAGGTATGGTCTGAAGCGTAATATCGATGTACACAACAGATTCTAACCTCATTCATGCGCTACTTTTTATTTTAAGATTTATTTGGCAGGGACAGTACACATCAATCTAGTTCACACTTCAATGTAAACATGTCAGAGTTAGCCAAGAGGCTAATTAACATCTGTAGTCCCAGGGCAGGTCAACAACATAACAATTACAATAAATTTAAAACAAAATAAAACAGTACATTATGTTATAAAACATAACCAGTACAGCAGCCTTACAAATAATCAATAAATGTAATGTTCACATCGAGGTGGTACACCCAGGAGCTGGAGCTGTGTAGTTATGGGTACAGCTGTGGTGTGTTGAGAGTACGGTACTACACTGGGTGTCTTGAGGGAGTTCACTTTTGTAATTTAGTGCTGCTCTCCCTAAAATGTTATCTTCACTGTTTGGTCTGAAATACAAATACTGGTGTACAGGTGTTTGTAGACAGCCCTGTATGTTTTTTCTCTGCACATATTACTCTTTGATAAGTATTTATCAAAGAGTATTATTATCAATATTATTAAGTACTTAATTAATACAAACATTTTGGAATAATAAACAGCAACAATGTGTTGTTTGTTCATTTCACTTCTAAAATTGAATCTTTTTTGGAAGACCCTGAAAAACTAAATCCTATCAGACAACACAGGTGACAAGTATGATAGCCTACATCCCTCAAAAAGCCAATATATGCTCACTGTAGCTGAACAAATGAAAAGGCTTTCAGGGCTTTAGGGAAGACCTTGTATAAAGCACCTTTATAGTAACCACTCCTTCAACCCTGACCCTCCAGCTTTCATGAACATTAAACTGTGTTTTATGAGCTCGCTAATGGCTTACAATGATACTGTGAGTTACTGAAAGTTATTTGCCGAAGCTCGGTCGTAATTTTCATACGTTTCTGCGTAAAAGAGGAGGCAAAAGCCAGGCCCATTTCATCTCCTCTGCCCCAAACTGATCGTTGTTTCCTTTTACGAACAACCTCGCCTGTATTTTATTCAAGGTTCACCAGCGTTTAACAGACTCTCATGCACCTGGCTGACGTTAGCTGTTACAGTAAACATACGAAAAAGTACAAGTAGGTTTATTTTTGATTATCTGCAAAGAACAAGGTTTGCTTGTTTCACTTCTAAAGCGTGTTACGACTGAAAAAAATATTTTTACATTACATTAGCTAGTTAGCTAACTTACTTAATGTTTTTATATTACATTACAGAGTATGATATTTAGCTTCAGACTAAATACAACATGTTTGTTTTTTTTACCTTTTTGTAATACTGTAATTTTGGATTTAATTCTTGAATGATATTCCTTTCCCTTTGTTAACTCTGCGCTATCACCTCATAATTAATAGCTAGCTAGTTAGGAGGCGGAGCAGGAAGAGAGGGGGAAGAAAAAGAGGTCAAAACCTCCACAGCAGTGAATCACCTGCCTAGCAGAGCAGCGAAGCGGGTCACGGCCGCTAGCAGGTTTTCTGTCGGTACAGCCGATGTGTTCAGGTCCGGTCGGGGCCCCCAGAGCTCCACCGAGGGGCCCCTAGCCATAATGGAAGCGGACAGGATGTAAATGAGTTTTTAAAGGAGCCGGTGAAGCCTGGTAATTTTTCTCGTTTAGTGGTGCGCTGCGCTGGCCACGGTCTGTCAAGTCGGCCCCTCTGCGTTTCCCCGGGATACGAAGGGCCAAATTCAACCTAGCAGAACTTTATTACTATGGTGATGGGGATGGGGAGAACGCCGCGTCAATCGCTGGTAAACCTCTTTTTGACTTTCTTTCTTTGTTTCTTTAATCTCTTTGTATCTTTATTTTATGAACACATTCCTACATAATTATCCTATCTCAGTTTTCTTCTTTTTTTAATATGCAGTCAATTTTAACGAAAACAATTAGCGTCGCTTTTCGCCGCCCAAAACACCACCGCGGCCGCCACTACTAACACGCTGATGATAAAACTCACCAGAGGTGCGTTCGGCTCACACACCAGTGGTACTTAATAACTATAAGGGGTAATAATTATGTATGATACAGTGGCCTGACCCACATGTTCCCTAGCTCCAGCTGCAGCTATTAATGGGCAGCCATGATGAACAGGGGCAGTTAGCCCAGGTTTAATGGGACCACGGCGCCGGGCTGACAGTCAACCGGCCCCCTGTTGTGAGGTCGTCAGGACGAGTCAAGGGGAACGCTGGGGCCTTAGGCACCGGAGTGGGGGGGGGGAAGCAGACGCTGTGGCAACAGCAGAACCGAACCCAACCTTGGTCTCTCCTCATGGAAAAAAAGGACAAAAAACATTCGTAAGTTGGAAGGGATGGCGTGTATTCAACTAATTCAACAAGCTAAAATATTGAACTAGTTTGTATTCATGTGAACATCATCAGGATAATATTTATTATGAATTTGAGAAAAATGTAAGGACTGGAAGAGTTGGGTGTTGTAACAGTCGAAATTGTGTGGCGTACCTTTAAGACGTACTGTGTTGCCGTCATTAGACAGCACATTAGTTTTAGTTAGTTGTGCGGAGCAAATGTCACGGACGGATGCTTATTGCTACACTCCTGTTTTATCCTTTTGACCCTCAACCTAGCGGTGACCTTTTGGTTACGTGTGGCCTTGGTTATGTTTGTTCATGCATGATAAAATAGTAGCCATACAACCGGGGTTGGTAAGGTTGATGTATTAACAATAAATGATGAGCATTGTGGAACCCCAGTACCAGCATGACTGTGTGTTTTCTACTCTCTGAGCTGCCTCCACCCCGAACTGTTACAGTGTGTAAATGGTAAATGTACTGAATTTATATAGTGCTTTTCAGACCTATCTCAAAGCACTTTAAAATGATTGCCTCACCCATTCATACACAAAGTCCTACACCAACAGCGGTGTCAACCATGCAAGGCAAAAACCAGCTCTTCGAGAGCAGTTAGGATTAGGGCCCAGGAACACCTCAACACAAGGAAGCAGCAGGGATCGAACCAGCAACCACACCTGAGCCACTGTACGGTGAAACACATTACATGTGTCAATATTCACATAATCATGGGCCCTGTTTACACAAGCATTTTTAATCTCTTCAAAACATGATTTGCTAACGGTTGTGAGATTGTGATACAAAGAGATGTTTTCTCCATCTAAACTGGTGAGAGAAGTTGTACGAGAGACACAGACTGTCAAATCCACTTCCGGAGGTGGTGTGCGCTACATTCAATCTAGATTGACTAGCGATAGTTTCTCGTCTAGACAGAATCTCCCATGGAAGAAAGATAAAGCAAGGGGGGTGTCATGCAAATTTCTCCCAAACCTCACCGTGCTGTACCTACTACCTTGCGATTCCTAGCCCTTGCAATTCTATCATTAAACATGATTATCCAAAGCAATGTAAACTGGTGCAGCACAGCCGCCATGTCCCTGCGTGATTTCTGCTTAAACCTGTATAGTCCCTTTTCACAGTAGGAAAATCATTAATACCATTTAACATTAATTAGACCTATGTGTCTGTTCGATTTAGGTATGGCAGTGCACCAGTATCAGAGTCATTCCACGAAACCGGTACGATTTGAGTCCCTCTGACCTTTATAAGTGTATTTTATCTAATGGGTCACCAAAATCTATTTTTAAAAGCTTTTCATATCAATTGACATGTTTTTGGCAATGTTTTTTTTCTTAATACATTCATAATTATTCATTAAAATCACATTATTTAGTTTCGTCGGTAGCCCCTTAACCCCATTACACAAATCATTCTCCCCCCATAAAAATAATGAATTGCTCCTTATGTGACATCAACTAGAAGTGACATCAAAGAAGTCTCTTTAACAACATGGTGCAGGTTACCACCTTCCTTTATAACTATATTTCAGTCATTTATGTTACACAAAATAAAGATAGAAAACTATTACATTGAACAGCATTGTTATTTCAACAATATATAGGATTTCTTAATCTCATGCATGCCATGCCATGTGCTCTCCTGTTATTCACCACATGTAGAGCACCATCTTGAGCAAAAATTCACAACCCCGTCACACTTAACCCTATTACTTGTTTGTTCATAACAGGGTTGTGAGATTGTGTTTCTAACACTTTGGTTGTGAAGTTATCCAATGATTTAAATCAATTATTATATTTGATCAACATTCTTATACCACATGCATATGTTGAATGTACATTTCCATGTTAAAGCTGTGTGTGCACATGTCCGTGCGTGTGTGTGTGCACGTATGCATGCTATGGGGGGTGAGAAGGGTCACGGGGGACTCGACACACGTACGTACATTTGTGTGATTATTGACTAAAAGTCCCACATGTCCCGCATGTTCGTGCGCACGTGTATCATTATTGTTGTTTTATTTGTTTTCGTCATTTATCTAGCCTTAAATGGACTAGATAGACCTTTCCAGGTAATCAGTCAATGAAACTAGGATAATAATAGGCCTATTAATAATTATAGGCTAATAATTTTAGTCTATTATTAATCGTTTTTGTTTTAGCTGTATTGTCATTCATGTTCCTATAACACAGAGGAGCGCCTGAATGGATTAAAAATAAATAAAAACAGAAATAAAACAACATGAATGACAATACAGCTAAAAAAAACCTGATTAATAATAGACTAAATGACGAAAACAGATAAAACAACAATAATGATACATGTACGCACTCATGCGCACGTGCATGAGGCAGAATGCGCACACAGACGTACGTATGTACGTACATACATGTGGGACTTTTAGTCCCACGTGACTTTTCACCCTCCATATGCATGCATGCATGTGTTCACGCATGCATGCATGCATGTGTGTGCGTGTGCATTAGTGAAGTGTATCTTGTTATCCCTTTACAAATAGTCATAATAAGCAGACATCGATGAGTCCATGATGGCACCAACAACAGCAGCAGAAAGGCAGAGGCGGTTGAGTGTTAAGAGTTAGAAAATAACTAGGTTGAGTGGAGAAATAGTTGTATTAGTTGTTGAGGTTGCATGTGATAGTTTTACTAACTGAAAAAGGATCATCACTGTTCCCGTGTTTTTTTCCTGTTTCCATCATATCCATTTCTCACTAATGTATTGATTGTGTTTGTAGGCAACATGGAGAGGAAGAAAAAAATAAAAAAAATAATGAGGCTGAAGAAGAAAATAGAACAACTTCAGGAAAGACAAACAAAGAAAAATACAAAAAGATGGTGCCACCAATTAAAGAAGCGTTCTGATTCACCACAGTCAACGACAATCAAAGGTGCACACACACACACACACACACACACACACACACACACACACACATACATTATGTTTTATTTTGATGACCTATTCAGTCTGTTTACAATGTTGGAGTGTGTGTGGTTGATAGCTGGTCTACAGCCTCACCTGGCCTGAGTCAGACTGATGAGACTCTGGGCTGGGTGGGGCTGCACACCTGTGGTGCAGAGCAATCCTGGCACCCAGGATAAACCAGCTATAACACACAAATTTAGGGGAGAGCCACTGTCATGCAGCATGTTACATCTGCTCAGCTTGTACCATCTTGCCATCTCCAATAAATTGATTAGATGCTACAACATCTACCTGTGTGCTTTGTCAGAGGAGCCCAGAAAAAAAACACTTATGTGGCGTGTAATAACAGTCAACTGCCACAGTATGCTGTTGTTTTTTATCGTTGTTGTTTTTCCTTAGTTCAATTGCAGTTTATACCTATTGTCCTCTTAATAATGAAATACAATGTTTATAGAAAATCTTACAGTGAATTAAAGAGTAAAAAACAACTATATGTTAAGCTGTGTTTGTCTCTTCAACCCTGTTACCCTAGTCTCAACCCCGTCACACCTACATTTGTATTAATTAAGTTTATGAAAATATAATGTAATGTTTGTTCAACTTTGTCAGAAATGTTTAGAGCAATCATAACAATATTGATTTTAGTTCAAATTCTGAAGTTAAACCACATCTTTAATCAAAAATGATTACAAAACTTGTTACAGCCCTTGGCTGCCCGCTCTCACAAGAAGTGCCAATTTCAGGCTTTACCATGGGCGTCACCATAATATAATTGGGGGGGGACACATCCCCCCCACCCTTCAAAAAAGTCGTTTGGACCCTCCCACATTTGCCATCAAAAATATTAGTGCATGACTGGTCTACTAGTCCAGCGTTCTTTCCATTGCTTCACAATCAAATCCGTTCCACTTTATCAGTAGGGGGAATACCCATAGAAATAGAAATCCACTCCGCGTTTTCCTGGTTTTTAACACACAAAGCAGCATCACGCACCGAAGCAAGCCTATGTTGAGAGTCGGATCAACGACAGCGATAGACTTCAGAAACACAGACTGAACGCTGAACACAGTCACGTCAGTCCTCTGTGTATTAGTGTTGTCAGGATACCAAAATTATCGCTTCGATACCGATACCAAGTTGAGAATTGCGATTTCGATACTTTTCCTGGACAAGGAGAAACACTCTCGAATAACATTGTTGTGCTTTTCCGTGGCGCTGCGGCGGCAGTGTGAAGTGCAAAACACACTGGTATTGTAATACTGTGTATTACACCAGAACATAATAGTAGTCAGTAATTGCAGACCATGCAAGCTCCAAGGAAAATAAATGAAACAGGGAGATCATTTTAAATTTAAAAACATGGTAAAATGCACCAGAATGCGGGAAATTGCATCTACTTCTTTCACATCTTTATGGGGGAGGACCCCCAGACCCCCCATTAAAATATGACCCCCCCACTTTCAGAAAGCTGGTGACGCCCTTGGGCTTTAGTACAGCAAAAGTGTGAGATTTTATGAAATGTTTATATTTGCAATTATTGAATTAGTGTGAGGGACATCTGATTAATAGGAAAATGTGGATTTCATTACAAATACATTTATAATCATATCCAGCTTCCATAGTGTCTGGGGTTGAAGACTAATAGTGCCCATATAATTAAAAAACGGCTAATAATAATAGGGATTTGATGCCTGAGGTGGTAAACTATGTTTTTCTGGACGTTGAATATGTCCTTGTTGTAGGGTGTTCAGAAAATTAATACATTTTGGTAACACAATTAAAATGTCAAAGTTTAAAAACAATTAGTCGAGTCATTAGTCAAATGTAAAAACAATTAGTCAAGTAAATACATTGACCATGTTGGTGCTGCGACAGACAAAAAAAACATCAATAAAACCGATGTTAAAATGACAGGAACAGGAAGTTACTTTACCCTATCATAAAGCAAGATGATCTAACCCCTACCCAAATTCACTGTAATCACTTAATAGTCAAATGTGGTACATCTTCACAACAAAGTACTGATAATCAGGGGTGTTTTCCATGCCAACAAGAACAAGGCCGACGATGACTTTGTCCCCGTACCGGCGGTCGCCACCTTGTGCTAGCAACGTAGTGCCCTGCTAGCCAACACGTTGCCTGTTGAGCGGATGTTTCCCCTCTCGCGGCGTGCTAACCTTGGCACATTATTGGCCAGTCTGCTACGAGCCAAAGCGTTTTATAGGCTGAAAATATCGTCGACAGCGAGCAGGAGTGTGGGGGCGAGACAGCAAGCATGAGGTAAGCAGCTGCCTCGCCATATTGCGTATCGATCGACCACGCGCCACCGTCAACGCACTTAATTAGATTTATATCGTAAACAAAGATGGGCCGTATGAAAGTGGAATGAGCAGGTAAATGTTATCCATCACAGAGCATAATATTTTAGTGCTGCAGGAAGCAGTATTGGGATTCCTGAGATTCATCTTGGCTGTAAACGGACAGACCGTCCACACACCTCCTGGAGGGGCCGCAGGCTGTCACACACTATCCTGTCTGCTCTCTCTCTCCGTTCTCCTGTCTCTCTCTCTCTCTCTGTTCTCCTGTCTGCTCCCCTCTCTCTCTCTTCGCGCTCATGGCTGCTCCCTCAGTCTTTCTCTGTTCGCCTGTTCACCTGTCTGCTCTCTCGCTCTCTCCATTCTCCTGTCTGCTCTTTCTCTCCCTTCATCTCTCTCTGGTGCTTAACTCTCTGTCCCTCTGTCTCTCTCTCCATTTTCTCTCTCTCTCTCTCTCTCTCCATTCTCTCTCTCTCTGTGTTGCTCTCTTCCCATCTATCTCTCACTTTCCCTCTCTGTCTCTCTCTCTGTCTGCTGTTTGCAGACACTATTAAATGACACACTGACAGACTGTCACAGTGATGCATGATGACATAAACACACACACACACACACACACATTTTTATTTGACAGTTCGAAGTTATTTCTCCATGCATGACGAACACAAGTCATCACACTATGACATCACACACTGTATCACGTCCTCACACACGCTATGACATCATGACACTATCGCGTCATTCACACTCTGACGCTGTCTCATTAGACGCTTTGTCATCATCACATTCTCACATCACTCACACACACAGACACAGACACACACACACACACACACACACACACTCCAGTCCTATATCATTATAATCCTACAACAGGTGACCCAATTTTGCTTCAGCGGCAGCGCTAGCGGGCTACCGTGCTAGCTAGCTCGTATGAGTAGCCGCGGGAGCGCTCTGCGTCGCCCCACCTTTAATCACATTAAAAGACGCCGAGGCGCGACTCCCGACGACTCCTCGATTGAAAGAGGAACGCCTCGAGGATATAGGACAGATTACGGGAATTCAATCAGCGGTAATCTACCCCTCCTCCCGCTCCTCCTCTTTCTGTACACAGAGGTGTAATCACAGGCAGCTGGCGGAGGCTAGCGGGTTGAGCCGCGCTGAGCGCAAGCCTTAGCTAATCAAGTGCGGCCGGGCGCAAACTTGAGCAGGTCGCTGGGAGGTTAACACCGAGAACAAACAGCCCGGGTCGGCGTGGGTTGCCGCGGACTCCTGGCCAGGGGCCTCTGGGGCCCGTCGCTGTTGGAAATCGATAGACGCCGTTGGCGGTGAATCAGAGCGGATTCTCAGGGATTTTCCTCTCCCTGCGCGCGTTTGAAGAGTGCGGATGTGTATTCTGGTGCCGTCTCCTCTCGCCGGTTCAGCAGCACACGTTGACTCGATAGACCGGGAACGGGAACATTTGCATTCTGCGGTCGATCAGGTGATGTGCAGTCTGCTCTTAGAATAGACTCTACGAAGTGAATTGTGAGAGGGAAAGGCAAATAAAGCAGGGAAATTTAAAAATCCTAACCCCAATTATAGGTTTAGTTTGACACAAAGTGTACACAAATGTAGAGTAGTTTGCTTGTTTTGAATTAAAAGTGGAAGATTAAGGTTCCTAAGAAGCTATCCCTGGCTGTCGTGAATTTCTATCTCTAAAGGTTTATCAGTAATAGAAGATGATGATGGGCCTCCGTGGCACCAGAGGTTCTGTGTGTGTGTGTGTGTGTGTGTGTGTGCGCGCTGTGCATGTGGGTGTGCGTGTGCATGTGTGGGTGTCTGTGACCTTGCGGTAGACAGGAGTTCCTTCCTGGGCATACATCAACATAATGACAAAGATACCAGCATAGTTATGGTTCACCATCATAATGATATCATAGGATACAATGATACAGACTCCGTTGACCTCTGCTACGGTTATTGTATCGCTGATGTTTAGGACTCAGGCTTTAAATGCTGTTATGAACATTACAGTGTTCTAGCTGGGGAACATGATTTCCCCAGCTAGAACTGTCACTTTCCATTCTTTGTCATAAAACCACATTTCTCGCCCTTGTTGTTTGTAATATCCACATTAATTACAAATGTGTTTTCCGAGTATTGATTTGGCAGTCAATCCGTAATGCAGAAACCGATATGTTGACAAATTGATATGTGGTATTGATGCCAAATTTTATAGAGAATATAATAAAATATAAAATATATAAATAGTGTGTGTGTGTGTGTGTGTGTGTGTGTGTGTGTGTACTATAGATAGATGGCCAGACATGGTGGGGGAGTACAAGCAGAATATGAACCTTTGTTTTATGGTCATGTGATCCGATCTGGTCATGTGATCTGATTCGCCGAATAAAATGATGATTGGTCTGCTTCTTTCTCTTGTTCTCGTTCTTTCTCCTTCCTGCTGTGAAATGTCTTTTTAAGTGACATAATGAGGTAAAAACAGTCATCACATTCAATGTTTTGTATCTTTTATCTCACTCAGGGAAAAAACAACTATTTTGTGAAAAAAACAAAAAAAAGTCAAATAAATAAATTAACTATATTTAGTTGAAATAAATCTGCCATGTCAGAGTGGATTGTCTTGTGAGTGACATTAAAGTTAAGGGCTAATGAAGTGACGTGTGGACGCCTCTGCAGATGTCATTCTGTGAAAGCCCTTGAAACTGTCCTGGAACGTCACGCAAAGTCATCCATCACCCTCATAAAAGGGGCTTGTGTGTGTGTGTGTGTGTGTGTGTGTGTGTGTGTGTGTGTGTGTGTGTGTGTGTGTGTGTGTGTGTGTGTGTGTGTGTGTGTGTGTGTGGTGTGTGTGTGTG